>RJWM01001924.1:0-140564 GCA_004363535.1 Dasyprocta punctata | reverse complement strand
TACACACACAGTGGATCAATGAAAAGCCAACATTAACTGAAGAGAGCTCCATAGTAGCTACAAAGTCTTTCCACTATAACTGGCCCACAAATTTCAGCATAAAGCAAAACAAAAAGCAGTAGGAACATGAGAAAATAGGGCAACAAAATGCCAGTAAAAACTCCTAACTCCTCAAAGCTGATCCATGGAACACTGAAGGCGTGGAAATCAAAAGTCACATAGCTGGATTATTCAAAATTATAAAAGAGGAGATTAAAACAACAGATCAATAGGGTGCTCAGAGAACTCAAAGAAGATATAACTAAACAGATAATGAAATTAATAAATCAAATGATCAGCGAGTTCACAAGAGACACTAATAAAAAACTAGCTGAGATAAACAAAATGATACAAAACATAAATGACCAGTTTAGAAAAGAATTAGAGTTCATGAAAAGATACCAAACAGAAATCTGTATTAAAAGTTTTTTGTTTTTGTTTTTGTTTAGATGGAATCTCACACAGACTGTTCTTGAACTCATTATGTAGCCCAGATTGGCCTTAAATTTGAGGCAATCCTGCTTCTGTCTCTCCAGTGCCGGGATTAGTGGCATGTGCCAACATGCCTGGCTATAAATTCTATTGAAGGTATGGGCAACAGAACTAGAAGACCAGACTGATGGTGACCAATTACTTGATGTACCTTGAAAACAAAAGAACATGAAAAGTGGACCTAAGAGCTGCTAGTTGATGCAAAGAAGACTGATCTAAAGTTAACCAGAATTAGTGAAAAATTATTAGACAGCACAAATGGAATAAAAATCCCATTCATAGAAATAATAGCAAAATTTTCCAAATATGGGGAAAGAATTTAACATATACATAATTGAGGCATATAAAACCCGAAGAGCCACAAACAGAAAAGAACCTGACAATACATCATAATCGAACTTTCAAAAGTCTAACACAAGGGTGAATCTTAAAAGCTGCTTAAGAAAAACAATGAATCATTTATAAAGGTAAAACTCTTAAAATTATGGCAGACTTTTCAAAAAAACCCTTAACAACCAAGAGAGCTTAGAGTGAAGTTATTCAAACTCAAAAAGGAAAAATCTTCCAATTCAGACTGATGTATCCTGCAAAATTACCTTTCAAAATTGATAGAGAAAAGAGGTCATTCCATGACAAAGGACATCTTAAGAAATTTATGGTCATCAAATCATCACTCCAAAAAATTCTTAAGGATATCCTAGAAAGAGACAATGAAGACAACAATGCCAAAATTTCCAATAGAATGAATACACCAGGCAGAGTGAGAAGTTACATAGAAGTGGGGGAAGAGGGAATCAGCAACAGAAAAAAAATAATGCAATGGCAGGAATAAGTCAATACCCTTCAGTAATAACTCTCAATGTGAATGGTCTCAATTTCCCAATCTAAAGACACTGATTTGCAGAATGGATCAAGAAGCAAAATCCAACATTATGTTGCATGCAAGAAACACATTTCATCAAAAAGAAATCCATAGACAAAAAAAAAAAAAAAAAAAAAAAAAAAAAAAAAAAAAAAAAAAAAAAAAAAAAAAAAAAAAAAAAAAAAAAAAAAAAAAAAAAAAAAAAGGATGGAAAGTAATATTCCATGCAACAAGAACTCAGAAATAAGCAGAAGTAGCTATCACATTTTCTGACAAAGTGGATGTCAAACCAAAACTGGTCAGAAGAGCCAAAGAAGGTTAGTACATATTGGTTAAGAGAACAATTTAAAAGAGATAACTGGAAATACATATGTACTGAATACTGCTATGCCCAACTTCATAAAACAAATACTACTGGACAAAAATATCAGATAAAGATGAACACAATTATGGAGAGGGAGCTTCATATGGATAAACTAAACAAACAAAAAAATCAGCAAGGAAATATCACAATTGAACCAAACCTTCAAATAAACAAACTCATTAGATATTTACAGAGTTTTCCACCCAAAAAACAGCAGAATATAAATTCCTTTCAGCAGTACATGGGACTCCTTCTAAAGTAGAACACATACTAGCCCAAAAAGCATGCTTTCGTAAATGCAAAATAATTAAAGTTATCCCATGCATATGATCAGACAATAATGAAACTAGAAGTCAATGGCAAATGAAACCACAGAAATTATGTAAATGCATTGAAGTTAAACAACACACTCTTGAGTGATCGCTGAGACACAGAAAAAAATCAAGGAAGAAATTAGGAAGCTCTTAGAATGAAACAGCAGTGGCAGTACAAACATACAAAACCTTATAGAACATAATGAAAGGAGACCTAAGACATTTTATACCTATGAATGCCTACATCTCAAAAACAGAGAAAATCCAAATAAAAAAACTTAATGATGCATCTCAAGGCTCTAGAAAAACAAGAACAATACAAACCCAAGGCTAGTACAAAGAAGAAAATTATAAAGTCCATGGCAGAAATTAATGAAATTGAGTCTAAAAAACAATACAAAGAATTGACAAATCAAAGGTGCAGTTTGTCAAAAGAATAGAAAAATAAATTCTTAGCCAATCTTACCAAAGGAAGGGAAAAAAAAAGACCCACATCAATGCAGTTGATGAAAAAGATGAAATCACAGCAGATACTGTTGAAATTCAGAAGATTTTTGAAAAACTGTATTTTAGAGAAGCCAGAAAAAGTGGATAGATTCCTTTGCACATATGAATTACCAAAACTCAGTCAAGAAGATATAAAAAACCCCAGATAATTTAGTAAGAGGCAGTGAAATTGAAGCAACAGTAACAATAAAAAATCCTTCCAACTAAGAAAAGCTCAGAACCCAATGGAGCCACTGCTGAATTCTACAAGAACTTCAGGGAAGGTCTAATGTCAATACTTCTCAAACTCTTTAATGAAATTGAAAGGGAAGGAGTACTCCTAAAGTGATTACTGGAAGCTAGGATTACCCTGACTTCAAAATTAGACAAGGGCTCTCTCAAAAAAGAGAACTGTAGACCAATCTCATTAATGAACATAGATGCAAACAATACTGGCAAACAGAACACAAAAAATCATTGAAAAGATCATACATCCTGACCAAGTAGGTGCCATCCCAGGAATGCAAGAATGGTTTGACATACATAAATCAGTAAACGTGATGCATCACATAAACAGAAACAAGGGAGAAAAAGCATAGAATCATTTTAATAGACACACGAAAAAGCCTTTGATAAAACCCAACATCTATTGATGATGAAAACCCTGAAGAAAATATGTACAGAAGGACCTTATATCAATCTGATAAAAGCCATTCATGGCAAACTAATAGCTACTATCATATTTAATGAGGAAGAGCTGAAAGCTTTCCCTTAAAACCAGGAGCAAGAGAAAGATGTCCACTATCCCCACTCCTGTTCAGTACAGTACTGGAAACACTAGCCAGAGTCATCAGGTAAGGGAAAGAAATAAAAAGGATAGGTGCAGAAAGCAAAGACGTCCAATTGTCATTATTTACAGATGATGTGATTTTTCACATAAAAGATCCAAAATATTCTGCCAAAATACTCATAGAATTAATAACCAAATTTAGTAGTGTAGCAGAATACAAAGTCAACACATGAAAATCAATAGTGTTGTCATATACTAATAAGGAACTCACCAAAAAAATTGGGAAAACAATATCATTCATAATGGCATGAAGAAAAATTAAATACTTAGGAATTAACCTAAGGAAGTGAAGGACCTCTATAATGAAACCTACAGTATTTTGAAAAATGAGATTGAAGAAGACTTCAGAAAATGGAAATACAAACCTTGTTGATGGGTAGGCAGAACCAATATTGCCAAAATGACCATCCCTCCAAAACCGACATAAGACTTAATACAATTATATTTTAAATACCAATAGCATTCCTCACAGAATTAGAGAAAACAATCCTAAAATTCATATAGAACTAGAAGAGACCCAGAATAGCAAAAGCAATCCTGGGCAACAAGAGCAAAGCAGAATGTATCACAATCTGACTTAAGTTATATTACAAAGCTACAGTGATAAAAACATATGGTACTGGCACACACACACACACACACAACACACACACAAATAGACGTGTTGATCAGTGGAACAGAATAGAGAAGAGAAACAACTCTAGGCACATTCAACTCTCTGATATTTGACAAAGGGGGCCAAATACTTTCACTAGAGGAACGATAATCTCTTTAAAAAATGGTGCTAGGAAAACTGGCTGTCTACATGCCAAAGATTGAATCTACACCCTTATCTCTCACCATGTGTTAAACTAAAACCAACATGGAACAAAGAACTAAATGTTAGAACAGACATACTTAACCTATTGGAAGATAACATAGGTGAAACTTTTGAAGACATAGGACTAGGCAAAGACTTTCTGAACAGAATCCCAGCTGCATGCAGAAATGGCACCAAGAGCCAACAAATGGATCATAACAAATTAAAAAGCTTCTGTACAGCAACTAGCAGAGAAGAGACAACCTACAGAATGGGAAAATTTTTGCCAGTTATTTCTCAGACAGAGGGCTAATATTGAGAATATACAGAGCTAAAATAATTAGATTTCCCAAAATAAAAGACCCAATCAAAAAATGTGCTACTGAAATGAATAGGTACTTTTTTAAACAAGTATGAATGGTCAAAAAATACAATTAAGAAGTTCAACTTCTCTGGCCATTAGAGAAATGAAAATTAAAACAACACGGATCTATTTTATCTCAGAAAGAATGGCCATTATAAAAAAAAAAGTCAAAGAACTCTTCCTGTAACCCCAATAATAACAAATGCTGGCAAGGCTTCAGGGGAAAAGGAACCTTCCTTCTACATTGTTGGAGGGAATGGAAACTAGTACAATCACTATGGAAATCAGTATGGAGATTCCTCAAAAAACTAAAAGTGGAAATTCCATTTGACAGAGTTATTCCCCTTGTAGGTATCTTCTGACAGAGTTAGACATCATATTACAGTGATACATGCATACCCACGTTCACAGCAGCACAATTCATAATAGTTAAATATTTGAAGTGGCCTCTATGTCCATCAGCAACAGATGAATGGATAGAAAAATGTATTTATACACAATTGAGTACTGCTCAGCCACAAAGAGCGATAAACAAGTCATTCTTAGGAAAAGGATACCATAATGTTAAGTGAATTAAATGAGACATGCAAGTTTAAATTTCCCATGGTTTCTCTCTCTCTCTCTCTCTCTCTCTCTCTCTCTCTCTCTCTGTTTCTGTTTCTGTCTCTGTCTCTCTTATTTTGAAGGGGTTGCACTATATGTTCAGACTGGCCTTGAGCTTACCTTATAGCCCAAGCTAGACTCTAACCTGCAGTAATACTCCTGCCTAAGCCTCCCAAGCACTGAGATTATAGGTATGAGCCATCACATTCCGTTGCATGACTTATCTTATATGAGAAACCCAAACTATAAATAAAGAGCAAACTAAAAGATAGATAATAGGAAACAGGGAGACAGATTTGTTTTGCAAAAGGGAGGGGACCAGGAGATGGAGGGAGGTAGAGAGTGGCAAGGGAAGGGAATGAAAAAACAGTTAAGATGTGGGGATGAAGAAAGAAAGAACTAAGATGTGTTCTGCACATGTGCCAACTCTCTGTTAAGAATGTAATCATTATACCAATAAAAGTAAAAATTTAATTAAAGTATTAGCATGTTTACTTTGTTGTTGTATGATTGACAATAGCAGAAGGAAATTTTCGGTACAAATTTTGAACTTTGGTTACACATTTGTGTTGCAGATCTTCAATACTTTATTGGCATAATTAATGCTGAAATCACCACCACACCCCACAAACTGGCTGGTGTGACGGGCGAGGCAGGAGATGGAAATCCAGGCTTTCTTAGCTCCTCTCGCCTTAGTGGCGCCATCAGGGCAGAAGGCACACCATGGGGACTGGGAAAAGGATCCTAATAAGAAGTGGGAAACTATGAGGATCAATTTACATTCAAGTTATTTTGATATTTTTAAACCAGCAATCTTATTTAGAAAGATCAAAGAAAAAGGGTAGAAAAATTAACTGTCAACTATAGTATAGATGGGACAGTGTGTAACTCTACTTTTATTTCTATCTTATATTTGGCCCTTGATGTAAATACAGGAGCTAGCTGTAGCTTACTTAAATTAGTAGACATTCAAGGTTAAGGTGCATTAGGGCCTCAGTGGGGTAATTTTTTGGGAGAGTCTATTTATCAGATCATGTACAGATCGCTAACTTTTTGAATCTTGACTCTTTCGCAGTGCTGTTCCCAGACATGTCTGCTGATAAGAGTCACCTGGAGCATTTGTCAAATATGCTGCTTTCCTAATCCTCTCCCCAAGACATTTTGGTTCAGTAGATATGGGTTGGGTCTGTATGTGTCCTGGGTGATTTTTATCTTCAGAAAATATAGGCGATTTTGTCTTTAAAAAATAGCTCTCAATTTTTTTTATTAAAACCCACAGTAGGAGATATATTTGAAGTTCCAACCTGGTTACATTTATAGTTACACATTTATAGTTACACATTTATAGTTACACAATGTTTGGGTATGTATGTGTATAGTGGCAATTATAGTGGCAATAAAACACCAAGAAGTTTCATAAAACACCAAATTTAGATGTTTTACTTTTAATTTATTTAAAAATGCTGGTTGCCATGTACAGGAATGAGCATGACCAACAGTTAAAAAATACTGTCTTCTAATAGCACAGGTGCTGGTTCAAAAATTTCCATCATTACTGAGTGTTAGAAGAGGGCTTCCAGATGCAGGTTTGAGAGATCCTGATCTACTGAAAGGATTCAATTATTGGACAAAACTTTTACTGAATAGAAGGAAAACCATAGAGTAACAGAGAAAACATGAGGTAGTCCTGTGTTTTTTGACACAACATATGATTACAGAATGAGATAAACATGGACTCAAGTGGACAAGGGTGAGTAACAGGATAGTAATGCTCTAAGGGAATTTAGGCCCAGTGGCCCAAATCTCTCCTTTCTTTAGGTTTGTCCAAAGTGATTCTTTGAAGGTCATGGCTAAAGTGTTAAAGACCAAATGCTAAAGGTAGAGGGCGCTCGCCTCTCCTGGTCATGCTTTTTTTTTTTTTTTTCCCCCTAACCACAAAACCTCTGTAGTTGTTTAGCACTTTTTCTTAAATCTTGGACACAAGGAACCTGATGCAAAGCAAGCTAAAGAAAGATGTAAGAAACTGGGAGTTTCCTGAAGCTGAACATTCTAATTATTCTCTTTACTATTTGAACAATTCATTAGAAACCCATTTGCACAAGGAGATGGGTTGAATGTCCTCTATGACATCAGATACAGTGGACCACGATATAAGCAAAGTCAAAAATACTTTGTAACGTGAGCACGGTTGTATCAGTGGAAATGAGTAGTCCACTCCTAGAGGTATTGGGAGACCCGTCCTGGAGTGCGGCCCTGAGAGCCACGGGCTTCAGCAGCTGTGTGCCACCTCTCTTCCCTCTCAGCAGGTGCTGCAGGAGCAGTGAAGCCTTCCCATCTTTCAGTAATACCTAGACGTTTCCTGTCAGGGCCACAGCCTCAGTCCCTGTACTTTCTTCCTGGGGTTTGTGGTGACTGGAGGGGTCTTCTCTAAGCCCTGGGTGATTCGCCAAGAGACAGGCGAGTCTCGGGAGACACACAGAGAATGACACGCAGTTCAATGCCTGAGCAAGTCCACTGCACACAGACAGAATCCAGGGCCACAAGACCTGCACTTACAAACAGCATAAAATTTTACCTGGCAGGGATGTAGTAACAGTGTCTTGCCGTGATGATTTTGGTGAGTTATAAAGCATTCCCTCTGATGTTTCTATACTTTCGTGTTTTTAGTTACACCATCTGAAGAAAACCTGAGGTTGTGTAGGTAACTGCCACTTCTAAATCAGAGAGCACTTTTAAGAATGAAATTTTTATTCTTCTTGTCCTTCTCTGACTTTGAGGGCAAACTGGAAATCCTTAATGTGGCATATAAAGCCCTCCTCTCCGGGCTGGTTCTGCGCCTCTTATCTTGCCTCCTGAACTTTTAGGGTAGCCCCTTGGAAAGCCACCTCCATTCATGTCCCTAAGCCCCTGTCCTAAAGTACTTGGCACTCCCCTACTCAGACTTATGTTTTGCCATGAACACTATTTTCTCAGAGTCCCCCACCTGTGTTTTAATTAGGTTTGGTCAGATTTACCAACTGCATGCCATTTGAGGATAGCAAAGTTTCTTTAAAGATATGTACCACAACTACAATTAAATAATTTGTTGTACAATTAGTTTGGTAGTTCCTGGTTCTTCACTAGAATATAATCTCTGAAATTAGAAACCATTTGTTTTGTTTGTGGCCACGTATTCTCAGCATTTAGTACATAGCAAGCTGTCTATAATTATTTTTGAATAAATGCCTGGATACCATTTAGACTGAAAGAAAAATAAATACTGGTATTACAAAAAGACTGTTTTCTAAAGGAATTCTTAAAAAGACTGCTGTTTCCACAAACCTCCTTTGTGTGTTTGATTGAATGGAATTCATCTTTATATGAATCTTTAGGAATACTTCTGTGTATAAAATAAGGTGTAGGTCTCTATGCAGTTGATAAGCAACTAAGCAGTTAGAAAATTATAGGTGTAAAGAAAAATAAAAAAAATAAGTATTGGGATGTTATTTTAGACATTCACATTAGTATATCATAGTAACTTTTTACTAGTTAAAATTTTAATCCAATGCTGGCTTGTCTTCTCTTGGGAAGTGTCATCCAATTGTAACAACTGGCTCATGTTTTGTTGAGTAAAAGAAAAATCATAGCTTACATGGTTCTGACATTATAAAAATGAAAAAAGTCATGAGGAAATGAAATAAGCCAGGTTGTAACATTAAATTTTCATCTGGTAGCATCTTACTTGAACAAAGACCTTTGAAACATCTGCAAAATAAATTTTGGTAAGGAGGAGAAATCAGGAAATAACTGCTTATGTCAAATAAAGATAGAAGCTTTCTGATCTGTACTAAAAACTGTCTTTGATGTAAGTGGAAAAAGTTTATAGTTATTAATAAATTTAATTATGATCCATTTTAATCCAGTTTTCCTAAGTTTGATTTCCTGAGGTTTCAACTTGAAGGCATATAATAAATTACTAGGTCAGAAACTATTCTTACTGTTCATAAACTCTTTTTTTTTTTTTACAGTTACCTAAAATTACTTAATTATAGCAGTATCTCCCAGGAAGCAGTCCTGAATTTCATTCAAGTTCTTGGATGTACTTCACACTTAATTAAATACAGACAAAAACCAATTTGTGTGCAGAAATTTATAGAAAGATGTGGCAGCACAGATAGGATTAGTAGGCCTCTTGGGTTTTAAGGGGAATATTTTTATACATATCTTTCTTCATAATTTTTTGTTTGTTTGTTTCAGAGTAACTAAAAAGAAATCCAGCTTGTATTTTTCAAACCACATAGTTTGGCAAACACAACTGATATATAAAGAACTCTGGGCTAAAATCAACAAGATGAGATTCAGTGTAAGTAAAGATAATAATACTTGCCGGGGATTTAGCCCAGCGGCACAAGTGCCTGCGCGGCACGCCCAAGGTCGTGAGTTTGATCCCTGGTACCGAAAAAAGATAATAAAACTTATATTAATATTAAACAAGGATGTTTAAAAACTGTGAACTCATAGAGAGAGAAGGATATCTTAAAATGTATAGTTTAAGAAACACAATGAAATGAACTTCATGTCTAATGAATCTAAGAAATAAAATATATTACTATTGCTTTGCATGCCCTCTCCAACTTAAATTTCCTTTTCCTTTTGAAAAAATTCCTTTTTAAAAAATATATTTACCACTTGTGTATGTATCCTTTAAAAATGAGTTCTTTAAAAGAGTGTTAGAAATTGGGTAATAAACATACATCTTGTATAAAGAAAAGGCAAACTTGTCGCTGTTAGAAAAAAGCCACCAACCACCATTTTGGGCCATAATCAGGTTTCAACTCCCCTGAAAGCTTCAAAGCCCACAGCAGTACAGCACTCTGCAAGTCATAAGTGAGTTCTGGGAAAGAGGTTCACCTCCGAGGGAAGGGCTGGTGGGCCTGAATATGGACAGGAAGTAGACATCCAGCAGAAATAGGGGGAGTAGACAGCACTGTATTTTCTGTCTCTATATTCAACATGGCTAACTCCAAGATCTCAGTACTGGGTCAAAGCAGAACACTGTGGGAGTGGCGTGAGTGTTCTCAGCTGGTTCAGGTGGCAGTGCGTGGAGAAGTTGGCAGGAGCCAAGCAGGGATGACAACATGGCCTGGTTTATCATCCAACCACTCTGTCGTCAGGGTGAAAGATGAGATGAACCTCATAGTGATAAAAACCTCAATGCATTTGTCTCTTGAGTCACACTGCTCTAATCTGGGCTTTCCCTTCCTCCCTGATGCATAGCTGTTACCTTCCCCGAAGGTTCCTTTTGATTTCCTGCTTCCTGTTCTCCACATCCACCCCTTGTTCTTTCTGGGTTAATTCTCTTGTTGTGGTAGAGCACATCCTCCACAAAGGCTTGTGAGAGAACATTTTTGAGGCCTTGCACATCTGAAAATATCTGTACTAAATCTTCACATAGAACTGAAGGTTTGGCTGTGTGTGGAATTCTAAGTTGGAGGTAATTTTACTTTTGGATCTTGAAGATCTTATTTTATTGTTTCTTTGTGTCTAATATGTCCACATCTTTCGGATCTTGTCAATTTGAGTATGCATTCAAGATGCATTCTGCTGGGTGCTTGTAGAATGATCTCCAAGTCCTGGATTCATGAAATTTCATAATGACGTACATGGCCCTGAGTTTATTCCATACATAGTACACTTGGTACATTTTAAAATCTAGAATCTCATATGGATTCCAGTTTGGGAAATTTTTCGTTGATAATTTCTTGTCCTTCTTCTTCCTTTTCTCCTCCCAGGACCCCAGAATGTAGCTAGGTGGTTCTCTGGTTTCTCAAACTTTTTAACATATTCTCTCTTACTTCTGTCTTCATTGTTTTGCACTATTTTGTGGGGGAAGTTCTTCAAATTTCATTTCTGCTACCAACTTTTTCATTCCAGGAACTCTTTTGATTTTCCATTTTCCCCTCACCTTTTCATGTTTCCTTCTTGAATACTGATTTTCTTATTTGACAGAGGGGAGTTTTTTTTTTTCTGTTTTCTTTACCATTTTCTTCTTTGTGCCATCTGTTTTCCCCAAGTTGCTTTCAGGGAGTTTCTTGTTTTCTTCTGTGGCATTCATGTTAGAGGTTTTCTTCAGATGACTTTTATTTCTGCTTCTGACATGGATATGAGTTACTTAGAAGCTCTGAATACAAGAGAAAAGCTTGTCAACATAGGCATTCCCTGTGGCATAATCTAGGAGGTATCTTTGAAGAAGAAACTTCCAAATCATTGCCCATGCAGTTTCATTCTCTTGAGATGTTCTTGTTCTGAGTCGTGTCCATCAGTCTCTGCCAAGTAGAGCAAAGCTCACAAACCAGGGTTCTAGATGGTGAGTACAGGAAAGGATTGGGAAATAGATGCATTTGACACCTAGAATTCAATCACTCAGTTTCTTGTTGGTGCCCACTCAAATGTGCCTTGAATTTTTCTCCCTCCTGCAAGAGATTTAATCAAATATCTTGGAAAATGGGGCCCTAAGTATCTCAGCAATTTTTTATGGTGCCCTTAAACTAACTGATACACCTAATAGTTCCATCTATCAGGTAGTCATTTCTGAAGAGCTTAGGATGTATGTCTGAACACATTAGGTTCTGTTTGAAAAATATATACATGCACTGAAAACATTGTTATTTTGTTCTTAGATAACTACAACTAACTTCTAATGGATGTGTGAATTTGTTGGGCAAGGTGCAAACTTTCTTAGAGTTTAATGCACACAGCCAGCTTCATTTCATAGTTCACACAGATTTTCATGTTACTTGTTTATCACAAACCAATCAAAAACTCAGTTTCATGATGATATGATGTCATAGGAAAGGATGCACAGTGATCTAGTGGTGAAATTCTGAGTTATTTCAAGCTAGTCACTATGTCATATTTGTCACATGTCAAGTATCAATATGTTTGCATAAAAATTTTTAAACATATGAGAGCAATCCTGGCCATGTGGACAGGTACCACAGGTACTTTGTCACACAGTTTGGGGGGCCGTAAATTTTATGCAGTTTAATTTTATTCTCTATATTTTTGTCCAACTCATCAACCTCATCCAGAGTTTGCATTGTTTTTAGCTATGTATGATCTACTGAAATCTCATTAAACATCTTCACCACTGTTCATCTATAGCTCTGTACCTTAGCACATCTAACTTTAATTTACTTCACCTTCTGAAATGCAAAACCAAAATGTGGACTCTACTATACGTTATAGGATGGGTCACACTGGTTAACAGAGACTCATATTGAAAATAGGAGGCACTATACATATATACTTCCTCAATCAGTAAGACATTGTTTTGTGGTTTTAATTCTGCATGCCTAACAATGCAGTAGAAGTAACTCAATACAGTTTGTGGCTGTTTCCAGACAGCTGAGTAAGAGCCTGAGTATTAACATCTGTCAAATGAAGTCTCTGTCCCCACAATCCCTAGGCTAGTCTTTGAAAGAGTCAATCAGTATAAAGTTAGAATGTCAAAGAAGAAGGCTGGAGGCAGGTTACATGACAAACGGATGCCGGTCTTAAGTAAGCTGACTAGCTATTAATTCACAAAACAGTCTGAAAAGATTTGTGATGCAAGCTGACTTTGTCTAGACAGAGAGGGGAGTGTAAAACACATTAGACAGATACAACACAGTAGTGACAAGAAAAACCTGTTTCAGTTGCACAAATGCATGGGGAGAGAAGCTACAATTTCCTTCTCTGTCTCAATATCTAATCCCTAATGGGGCAATATGTAGGTAGTAGAGACTTTGCATTTTATTTTTAGAGCTTTAGGACATCTTACTCATGATACGGAAGGAGAGGAAAAAAAAGAGAAAAAAGAAAGAAACAATGGGAAAGGGAGGAGAAAGAGGAAGAGAGAGAGGGAAAGAAGAAAGTGGTGGGGACAGAAAGAGAGAGGGGAGAGCAAGTATGAACAGGAAACTGACTGTGTCAGAGGGAGGGATGAGAAGGTAATAAAATCTGAATGCTAAATATTTTCCTGAATTTCAAAGACTATTTATGTTTTAGCATTTGGAAAACATCACTGACCCAGTCCTATAAAATTTATCTCTAGCCTCAGATGTATTGTAGCCATATCTGTTTTTCTCCTTTCCACTTAGCAGTGGCTGAAAAAACAACGATCAAGTGAAGCCAGTTTCTACATCCATTCTATCCTGTTGAATACATCAGTGGTCCCTTAGAAATCAGATCATTTCAAGAAAATAAACAGTCTGATACATATATATATATATATATATCCCTTGCTATACAATATTCAAGGTCAGTGTAAGAAAAACATTGACAATTGGTAAAAGAATTGTATCTAGTTTCATTAAGCATGCCAAAGCTTTGTTTACATACAAATCTGCTTTAAAATTTGCTTGTTCTCCTGCTCTCCCTCTCTTGTTGCTTTTGTTGTCTTCTGTTGCATGAACTGTTGGTCCTCTGCTATGCCACCCTGCCTTGAAGACAGCCAATTATGGACTGAAACCTCTACAAACTGAGCTAAATAAACCTTCCCCCTTTAACTTTGGGTGTCAGGTATTTTGTCTCAGCAATAAGAACAGCAACTAAGACAGCACTCAAATAAGTTCTAGGTGTCAGATGATTCCAGGAAGTGTTCAGAACTTATTTTATGAAATAATTTATGGATAATTTTTTTATGAAAAAATTCTGCTTTAGAAGCAAAACAGCAAGTCATAACTGAAACAAAGAAATAAGGATACAGCATAAGGATTGGGGTGGCAGAGGTTCAGGGGTGCAAGTCATCTCCATGCCCCATCTTCATACAAATTTATTCTTCCTCAGTATATTCGAAATATTTTTGAATTTCAAACATGCACATTCCCAAAACTGAACTGTGGTTTCTAGTCAATGCTTTGAATTTTCAGATGATGGTTAGTTTGTGATTTTCCAAACTAGGTTATAGGAGGTATTTATGTAATTTTCACCTACTAGATGATGGTAATGGATAATCAAATGATAAATGGGTAAGTTTCACAAATTTGCTCAGAATACAAAATACAACAACAAAAGCACCCTTACTCCATTTCAGTAGCAGTATATTTTAGAATCTTGGGCCATAGGTTTTGGTTTTATTGGTGTATAAAGCACTAAAAATCATAAATTTTCTTTGTTACACGTAATTATCTGTATCTTGTAGATAAAGGAGATATTTGGTCCCTAACTTTTTCTTCCTTTCCTCCCTTTACCCTTCCTTCTCTCTCTCTCTTTCTTCTTTCTTTCTTTCTTTCTTTCTTTCTTTCTTTCTTTCTTTCTTTCTTTCTCCTTTCTCCTTTCTATATATCTGTCTACCTATCCATCAATTATCTATCTATAACTCTTTGAAAATAGTAAATGTAAAAGCTACACCCTAATTCTCTATAGGATTTTGATAGTAGCTTATGTAGTAGATTTAGTCTCAGAAGTTCCATGCATCAGGGAACCAGCATTATTCAATTTTATACAAAGACATACCACAGACAAACTATGAAGAGTTATATTTCCACATTCCAGACAGTGACTATAGCATTTGATGTAGTGACTGATGTATTGAGTAGGGTGACATGCTCTAATTGTGACTCAGAAGGCAGTAGATCAATTCCAGTTGTTCCCGAAGGAGGCTTCTTAGCATCCTTTAAGCTTTGGCTACTAAAAGGATCATACTCCTTTTGTAAAGACCTGATAGTCAGATGAAAGGATCAGGGGCTGACTGTGGTAATGTGAACTGCAGAAGCCCCAGAGAACCCTCAAGTTCCCAAAGAAGGGTCAGGGCAAGATCATGGTTCCCCAGACACATTTGGCAGGATCTGCTTGATGCTGAAGCAGAAGTACAAACAGCAGAAATAGGAAAATGATTTGTTTACCTACCCTTTAGTAAGAAAAAAGTGAAACTGTGGCTTTGCTGATGGGAAAAATACAAATGAAGACAAGTATCTTTTTAATCTATGAGGACTCATAAATACATAAAAGGTTGGAGGCAGGGGAACAGCTGGCCACTCACTCAGCTTCTGGATCACATAGCACGCTGATGAGGTCAAATGGCCTAGTAATTAAAAAAGATGCTAGGGCACGATGACTTTATTCATGCTTGTAGAATAGTAAAAGTTTATGGATGAGGGCACATAAATGAAAGATGCCTGGAGGTTGACTTTGCGCTCTCCTCAAGATAGGTTTCTGTGCCCAGGAATCTGACTGTTAGTGGGTTTGAGTCAGTGGAAGTATGCAGCAGATTCTTCTTTTCTACTAGAACTTAGAAGGATGTTTTTCAACATTAGCTTAGTATTTTGCTTTTGGAATATAAAAAAAAAGTATTTGAAGAAGCCTTAGGTAACTAAGTTTGACGTTCTAGTCTGAGTGGCACTTAATGTTTTACTAATAGAGAAGCTGATGTATAATGCTGTGTAGACTTCATGATAAAGACGATATTGTTTTTAAGGGGATCTCACATTTCCAGGGAACTGCGAAAACACTGTTCT
This sequence comes from Dasyprocta punctata, assembly GCA_004363535.1. Taxonomy (NCBI): domain Eukaryota; kingdom Metazoa; phylum Chordata; class Mammalia; order Rodentia; family Dasyproctidae; genus Dasyprocta; species Dasyprocta punctata. The sequence goes on along the minus strand of RJWM01001924.1, from coordinate 124,913 downwards.
GCTTACGGCATTAAAACAGAAACAAAGAACTATTGAAACCCAAAAATACATTTCCCACCCCTCCAGAAAAAAGAATATTCTTACCAGGTTCTGCTGTAGATCGCGGTTCTGTTTGCCACATGAGGGAAAAAAAAATCAGAACAGAGTATTAGAACATGGTTCCATTAATAAGAGACCCACCTCATCTTTTCTGTGACCCTGTCTAAGACATGTCTGCAAAAATGTTGCAGACGACTCCTATAATACAAAAGTGAGAGTCAAAATAGTAGCAGGTCAATGTATATTTCTATGTAGAAGCTTGAGTTCTAGTTAACACTTTACAGCAGGAAATTTTTTTGCAAATGTAGTCCATAGATGGGCCATGGATTTGTGAACCTCCTAAAGTTATTTGCCCAACTTTGAGTAGAAATGCATGTGCGCATTTTTCTCTAAAGAGAAAATATAGAACATTTATCAGCTTCAAAGAGGCCACAGTTTTAATTCACTGGACCCCACACATTGCAAATTATCTAGTCTCAGCCTTCTTTGAAAACAAGAATCAATTTATCCGAATGACTCAGTCCTTCTTGGCTTTCCTGAAACTAGACAGAATAATCCGGTCAGATTTGAGAGAATAGGCGCCTCTCCTTACTTTTCTGTAGGATTCTGAAATCTGGAGAGTCTTGGATTTCGATTCCTTGCCGGAACCACTGGACCTGCAGCGGGGGCGCCCCCCGGACCCGGCACTCCAGGACCACCACTTGGCCCTCAGAGGCTGTGGTGTTTTGCAGTTCCTGAGATTCAAGGAAAACACTGGCCTTCAGACTTTGATTGCGTTCTTAAGGAAATTTACAACAGAGAATAAAAATCTGAAACCTTAGAAACGAAACAAAACAATCCCTACAAAATTTATATCAAAATAATTACCACCAACTCAGGTAGGGGTAAACACCTCTAAATCCAGTTATAATCAGTTTTCCATAATCTCCATGTCAAGAGATTACCACACCCTAGATTTACTATAAAACCTGCAGCACTTTACGACCTGTTTACAAATTTCCACTGACATTCTTACACATATGGAACTTGACAGGCAATGATCTTTACTGTTTTTTTTTTTTTTTTTTTTTTTTTTTTTTTTTAGAGAGGGGAATACATATATTTTTTCTTTTTTTCCTCTTCCCTCTACCCCGTTTTATTTTTCCAGCATAAGACTCATTTATTTTTAAGACTGGTAATTATCATACATAGAGATTAAAAATCAGACTAACAGGTCAAGGAACATGGAAAACATGTAAAACAATTCTATTAAGTCAAGGGACACTTTTAGATACATAGTTTACATTTTAGAGTAAATTGGGATGAACCATCTTAGAAACAATTGAGTTGCAAAAGAACTCAGAGGAGGAAAAAGACATTTGTTTTCACATGCTCTAACCCAGTGACACAAACCTTTCAGAAACTAAATATCCCAGCTGCAACCCAAGACCCACTTATTTATTGCAAAGTGCCAACTCTGCAATTAAACCTAAATACTAAAGTTTTGGCTTAGGAAGAAAATCCTTACGTTAACATCTTTTGTTTTAAAAGAAAATACAATAACACGTGTGCCGCAGGTTCGCCACTGCTGCTCTAACCTTCTCACGTACTCCCCACCGCCTCTGCCCAACTGATTTCCTATTAAGCTAAGGGGCTTTGGTATTTTCTCATTTTGAGAGTCTTTATAAAATATGAAAACATGCTGCATGTAAGCCTTATTTACCTTCATTTCCTCCTTCTTTGCCACAACCCTTGCTACCCTTCATCCCACTCCAACTCCAGACCAATAAAATTTTATAGTCCAACAGATTAGAAATTAACTTGCCTTCATAGATGCAAGGAGGTAAGGCTTTGGTGCTTGGTATTAAAAATCAGGGTCCTGATAGTTCCCTTACCTGTATCTTATCTCCCCCTTCCTCCTCCAGGAATTACTAGCAATGGGGTTGATTTAAACTTTTTGATTAAACTCCTGACTATAGTATTTGATCCGATGTAGAACATGTAATTCAAACATGATGAAATAAGTTATCTGTACATAAAGACTTTGTTTCTTTTTAAATTGTCGGCGGGAACAACAGATAATCACTTTTTTTTTTTAATTGGCGGGAACAACAGATAATCACAAATCCTACAGCAAATGAGAAAACAAATGCTATGGCAAGCGGCCTGCAGTGACCGTGCTACAGCACTAATGAAAATTCTAAAGTCTGTGATGATTGCCAGTGAATTATAAAACTTCTGATTTGACATTCGATAAACAGTTGCCAGTTAACAACAATGTCTTTTTACGTGAACTTCTGACTGCGTTCCTTCCCAATTCTTATTTTTTAAATGCAGAAAATATTTGGTTTTGAATTTTTCTTAACTTTGTGAGAGGGTGCAGGAAAGAGATTATTTATTTGTTGTTATTTTGGGGTGCTGCTGACAGAATGCAGGGCACCCTGGGTAAGTTCTCCACCACCAAGCTATGCCCACAGATCTCCTTTAGTGGCTTTCAGCTTGGTATCACTTATGGGCTTTAGCCATTATGGACTGGCCTAGTAGGTGTTTGTAGTCACATTCAGGGGGCCACCCATGTAGATTACAAATGGCAGTCAAATATTTTTAAGCTTAAACTTTTGGATACCAAAGGAAATTGATTTATTCCTAAGTTTCTGTATTTTTTCAGTGTGGGAAAGCCAGGAATGTAATTAATGCCAAGGTATTAAAACAATTAAAACTCCATAGTTACTTGAGGGCTACAATAGGGCTCCTCCTCCAGCATTTAAAAAAAAATCTTAGCAAAAGTCATGGTCAAACACAGTAAGCCTTTAAGAGACCTCCAGGGGCATAGTAAGAAGCTCTCAGAAAACTGAGTCAACCTTTGGAGTTGAATTTGGTGGTCTGGATCGGTCATCTATTCTGTGTAGAATCTGGGGTGTCTCAGGATGCATAGAAGAGCATCTCCAGTCATATATCAAGAGCAAAATAAAAGGTAGATAATAGGAGCTGGGAGTGGTGGTGCATGACTGTAATCCTAGTACTTGGGAGGCTGAGGCAAGAGGATCTCAAGTTCGAGCCCAACCTAGCATTGTGATTCCCCGCATGGGCCTGATGGAAGAAATGTCTCACGGTCGTAGCTGCCCACCTGGGTGTTTATGCCTCTCCTGCTACGCAGAGACCTACAGTCCACAGGGGTCAGCTGCTGGTGCCAAGTCCACCACTCTGCCAGACCTGCAGGAAGGAGCCCTGGCTCTGCCTCTGACCAGTTGGGAAACCTGGAAACCTTTTCCAGAGGGGTGTGAAGGAATAGCGCGAGGCATCCTTCAGATGGGCAAAGCCCACCTGCCATCCCTGGTCATCATCATGCCCAAGAGCAGAGTCAGAGAAGGTGTTCAGGATGAGAAAGCCTTGGTAAGGCTGCGTGCAGACGGGGGCAGCGGGATCCCTCTCTAAACCTGCGCTTCTGAGACTGAGGACCCTGCACAGCAGAGAGCAACTGCTGAAAGGGAAAGAGAGAGAGAGGCAGATACAGCAAGGAAGGGAGCCGCCCTGCAGGACACCAGGGCCGGGGTCCACAGCTGCGCCGTGCAGTGTGCTCCGGAACTCTTGCTGCTTGCATTTAGAGATTTCCTAAAAACCAACCTATATAAAAATTTATCAAATTTTGTTTTACTTTTAAAGGCAGTTTTCCTCAGGAAAGAGAAAAAGATGACTAATAGAATATCTATGTCTCAGGAGCAGCACCGCTATGCAGAGACCAGGGGTTTTATGCTTAGGATTTGTGTGTGTGTGTGTGTGTGTGTGTGTGTGTGTGTGTGCCTACGCATGTACTGGAAATTGAACCCAGGGCCAGGGCCAGGGCCTTCACACTGAATTACACCTCCAACCCTTTCTGTTTTTGTTTTGTTTTGTTTTGTTTGTTTGTTTGTTTGTTTGTTTTTTTACTTTGAGACAGGGTCTCATTAAGTTGCTGGGTTAGGCTCTGACTGAGATCCTCGTGCCTCAGTCTCCCATGCGCTGGGATTACAGCCATGCACCACCATGCCTACCTCCTATTATCTATCTTATATTTACGTATATTTTGGGTTTACTTGTATTTTGGGTTTCTCAAATAAAAGAAACCATGTAATATTCAAGCTTGTGTGTCTGACTGATTTCACTTACATTATGATTTCAGGATTCCCCTCTTGTTGCCGGGGAGGAATTCTGTAACATTTACATGTGCCGGCCTACTGTGGTATAACTCTTTGGTCAGGAGGAGCAAAAACGTGCCATCCTCTTTTCCTCCCCTCATGTCACCCATGTGGGCTTCAAAGGCTCTCGTTCCCTGAAATCTCCTGAGTCTTGGTTGACAGTGCATGAGGCCACACATGCCTGGTGACGACTTTAAGAAACTGCCTGCAAAAATTCTTAAACTATGTTCTGAGTGCAGAACTCACTGCTTTGCAACTGTTTCCTGTTCCAAGCACCAAAGGCAAACTTCATTGGCTGTTACAGCGACTGATAATTTTGGTAGGCTTTTGCATGATCTCTTTTATCTCTTTCAATAGCTTTTCTAGAAGGGAGCTTCGGAGCTGTCAGTTGTTACCATTGGTTGCTTCTACTCACAGGAAACAACATAACTGCTTACAAAAAGATCTTTTATGATGCTTGGATTCTGCCCGATGTAGGGAAAAAAAGAAAGCATTCCTTACATGAAGATAAGGAAGATGCTTTTCGCTATGGCCTCACGGAAGTTTTATAGGTTTACTTTCACATCTGTCTTTAGTTTACCTGGAATTGATTTTTGTGAACAGTGGGAGGTAGGCGTCTGGTTGGACATTTTTCACCTCTGCAGAGGAAGTTATTCTTTCCTCAGCAACTTGCAAGTTTCTGTAAGCAGTGCTGTACCTCTGTGGGCTCCATTCTGATTACTCGTTAATTTGTCAAGCCTTGTGCTAGTATCACACTATAGACTTGCTGTGATTTATCCCAAATTCATGAGACTGGAACTATTTTGGATTTTGAAATATTTGCATGTATATTCCTAGATATCTTGAGTTGGGACCTATGCCAAACAGGAAATTCGTTTCTATTTCATAAATAGCTATGCTCATAGCCCGAAGGTAATTTTACACTGCTTGAAGTGAGTCTATATTTTGATTGTAACCTGTTACAGGATGACAACTGTGGAATTTTCCACTTGTGACATCATGTCAATGCTCAAAAAATTTTAGATTTGAGGGCATTTAGGATTAGGGGTGTTAAATCTGTAGCATAATTACTCCATTTTAGAAAGACTTCCTGTCTCATAGGATAAATCCCACTCATTCTCTAATACTTCTTTATTTTTGTTCTTCAGAAATGCCCTGGCTTTTCTTACCTACTGTTCCTTTCACATAACTATTAGAGTCAAGTTGCTAAGTTCTATATCAAACAAATAAATACAAATGAAAAACCTATTAGAATTTTGCAAGATTCACATTAAATATAGATTAATTAGGGAATAATGACTTTTTTATAGTCCTCCAGCCCACAACAGTTTCTCCATTTATTTGGTATTCTAAAATGTCTTTCAATAACATTTTATAATTTTCTCCAAAAAACCAAAAACAAAAAACAAAAACAAAAACAAAGAAACAAAAAAAGAAGCAAGAAGAAAAAGAAGAAATACTACACAGAATCATGTCTGACTTGAGCAATGGCATAGAAATCATAAGCCTGCTCCCCACCAAAATCACTGACTTGAAATTGAAAATTAGTAGTTTTTGAATTTCAATAAAATTTGCTAAATCTCCCATGCAATTTCTTTGTGGGGCAGGGAGATATTTAACACTGCCTTGTGTTGTATTTTTCTACCCATCTTGGCTTTCCCACTAGATTTTCAGCTCTGTCAGGTTCCTACCCACACTCACATGGTTCAGACCTGTTGCAAGACTACAGTCAAATAGCAGTTGTTCCACAATCTATTCATCCCCAAAGATAGCCATGACAATCAGTCTACTAAGCTGTTTGTTTTAATTTTGAAAGTCTGCTCCCTGAAGTCACATGTGAATGAAATTCAAGGACCAATGCAAACACTGAGAATGAGACTTCCAGATGTCAGACCTTTGTGAAAACAGGAGGAAAGCAGGCTGTGGTGGTTCCATCAGGACGGCAGAGATACGAAGTTGGACTGTGAACCTGAAAAAGCAGAGACACATGGATCAGATTCTGAATATATAAATTGCTGAAAAGATGAGCTAAAGAAAGCTTTCATTACTGGGATCACTCCACCTGAATGAAATAAGTGAATGAAAGTATCGCCATACATCATTTGCTAGTCTCCTCTTACACCACAGACACCATTCCACTCCCTCAGTTCACATCTGCTACTCTTCTTTGTTCAAAAGGATATTCAGGGTAAAAGCTCTCCAGGTCCTAGGGGAACTACAAGCTTTTAAATGCTATTACCAAATGGATTTCCGTGTGTGGGACTTCCACAGGGGTCCTTTCAGAAGTTCTTGCAGACATTCTATTTTATTTTTAAAGTCTGGATTCATTGAATCAAAAGCATAAGCTGTTGGCAGTAGAGGGTAAAGCAAATGATAAAACACGTACCTATCCTATTTTTAACTTGTATTCTTTCAAAAAGGATTTCAAGAAATGAGGGGAAAAGGAATGATTTTTATTCTTGATGTGCAAAACAAGGGATGAACTGGCATTCATTTCTGGGGAAATACATAAATTTTAGAGTAGTAAATGGAAACTACTTTGTGCACAGTCAATTATTTCCAAGTAATTCAGATTTATTCACTTACAAAAATGATCATTAGCATCTTAACCCAAAATGATGGTGACCTGTTACAATGTGCTCTAAATATGTTACAGGGCACGGTGGAGTATGCTGTCAGGGCTGCGTCAGTAACGAACTTTACTCATTTCCCGGGAAAACTCTTTAGTACTTGGGATCCATGGATCCGCGTCTAAGTTTTCACTGTCTTTTGATGTGCAAAGAATACAGAAATATTTTTATTGCATTTGCTCTGTGCCAGACATTGTTTTAAGTGTCATGTGAAGATTTACTCACTGAATCTTTGCAATGACCTGGTGAGATAGGTAGTTTTGATCATCTTCATTTTATAGAGGAAACAAATAGGCAGAGAGGTTACATTACTTACTCAAGGTCCCTCAGGTGGTCGAGCTGGGATTGGGACTCAGATGGCTCCACAGTATTAACCTTTCCATCACATTGCCCACAACAATAAAGTGATGGAGTTTCCCTGAGTACTTCATTCTCCCAACTATAAGAGTGGGATACATTACCTTCCATTTAGTGTTTCTATGTAGAACTAAAACCACTTAAAATGGGTCTGTTTACATAATTATAGTATTTACATCTATAGACATATGTTTTTCTGTTTTTAGGCTTTAATAAACTTTGTCATATTTAACAAGTGTTTCATGTGTATATTTTTGTTTCTCAGATTACTTGATAAATTGTTTGGGAAGGGGGCTGTATTAGCTTTCCTGTTGCAGGCACACAGAACCCAACACCCACAATTTAAAAGAAGAGAGGTTTAATTTGGCTCATGGTTTCAAAGGACTCAGTCCATGGTCATCTAGCTCCAAGGGAGAAACATGGCAGAAGGGTATAATGAGGTAAAATGCTCAAATCTTGGTTGTCAGAAAGCAAAACAGAGGAACAGTGCTAGCTAGGAAAATGGCCTGGGACCATATACAGTACCCAAAGTCACACTTCTATGATGCATCCAGGAACACCAAGAGGTGTATGCCACTAATCTCCCAGGCAGATCTCAAAGCTGATCAAAGTGACACTGCACCCTAACTGCCACAGGGCTGGTGAATTTTTTTCTGCCATGAAATGTCTAGTGCAGTGTTTAGCATCTGAAACACTTGTCAATACATAAATACCTAAAAGAAAAATCCACTGATTTGATCAAAGGTATTTCTACAGCTTTACTCTGGTTTAGGGGTTCAAACATAAGATCTACTATAAATGCCATCTTGCAGCAACTTACACTGATTTTATTCTTTTTTTTTTTTTTTTTTTTTTGTGGCACCAGGGATTGAACTCACAACCTCACACCTGTCAGACAGGCACTTAAGTCACTGAGCCAAACTCCCAGCCCTGGTTTTTTGAGGCAGGGTCACACTGTGTAGCTCAGGCCAGCCTTGTGCTCGCGTTGTAACCCAAGTGGGCCTTGAACTCACAAAGCTCCTCCTACCTCAGCCTCCTGAGTGCTGGGATTAAAGGCGTGCGCCACCACGCCTGGCTCTGATTTTATTCTTTATGAACCCAAATGCCTTTTTCTGCTGTTTGCATCTTTTGTGTGTTATAAAGCATGTATCTTGCACTAGGAAGGTTAATGAAAGGAGGTTGATACTCATGAGACATACAGTATTCCTTAGCTAGGAATAAACTTAGGTTTTAAAAATGGGAAAATCTTTTTTACAAGTATTTTATATAAAGACAATCAACATGTAATTTATGTCATTTGCATAGTGAACTTGCTATAATTACTTTTTAGTAGCTTGTATTATTTTTTCTTGAAAAAGCTATTTTACAATGAAATAAAAATAGGATTAAAAAAAGTATGGTAAAGCTGAGGAATTTGAATTTTTTTCTTATTATCTGTTCAATTTTTAGGAATGGGAAAGATCTTTGTTGTTATGTGGGCTTTTTCTGCCTTTTATTTTCATTTTATTTCTTTTTTTCCTATCTTTTAAAATGATCTAGTGAATTTGTTGAATGGAAGAGAGTACATAGGTGGAGGGATGATCAAATAGCATTAAAACAAATGCTGTTTTAACAGAAGTTCCCAAAGCAAGTGAGAAAGTTGACTAATTGGTGGTGTGGCTTTCACTAAAGATTATTTTTTAATGGACTAAAAGGAATTACCATTTTTCTTTCTCCTGGTTGTGTGTTCACTTGAAAATATTGCAAGGAAGTATGCTAGTTAGAATAAAAGCTGTATTCTTAAAATGGAGCAGTTTGCTAATGAATTCAGCTCCTTGTCCACGCTGGCCTGCGGCACAATTACCTGTTGAACAGGGACAGATAAGGGCTGAATCACAGCTGTGGTCACTCCTGCCTTTGGAGATGATGATCCTATTGTCAAGGAAACCGAAGTTGTTTTCTTTTGAGCTCTGAGAAATAGAAATGCAAGTGTTCAGTTAGATTTATTTTAAGCAGTATTATTTTTTGAAATATTTCTACAAAGAGGTTTCATTTTTGTACATTTAATCTGCTTCAACTGCATTTGTTTCAGAAAAGAACTCATAATCTACAGCAAGAATAGCTGTGGTTAGCATATGTGTAGAATGTACTTCATCGATATTTAGCTAAATAAAACATGGATAAAAGAAAAGTACTTGGAGGCAACTCACTCATTGCTAAGGTTGCAATGTATTCATATTGATCATCTTGAAAGAAAACAAAATACTTGGAAAAGATCTAATCTTTATAAGCAAGCTTGTATTTAAAATCTTTAGGGTTAAATTCCTGTATTTTACTCAAAGGTTTGGTTATCCTAGTGTAGGAGCTTGTTCTCGCTTTGGCAGCATGTATACTAAGTCCAGCACCTTTCTTTGTTCTGGTTTCTCACTTTGTTGAGAGTATCTTGGAATTTTTTTTTTAATGAATAAGTATTAGCGAAGTGTAAAGAATCAGTGCTTAGCCCCTTCATTGCTAACCATCTAACTGTACAGATTCTAGTAAGTCCTGTGACTTCACTGAACTTGAGTTCTACCTTATAACACGAGTGGCAAAGTACATGACCTTATCAGGTTCCTTTAGCATCTGTGATGATTTGATGCTGAATTGATATAATTTTTTAAAGTTTATGTATTACTCTACTATTATTTTAAGTGTACATATGTATGTGGTGCAGTGATTATTTGATGTACAAATGTGTGGAAAGGTTAAGTCAGAGTGATCAGCCTTTTGAATGGATATAACTACTATATATGCAGGAACATAGACATTTTGTAGAGCATCTCAATATTAATGGAATTTTCTACCTTATTCTGGTCAATTTTATTTCTGCAAGATAATCAAGATACTGATGTTGTCTTAATTCCTCTCCTTAAAAGAATAACTAAATTTTGTGATTTTTTAGGTACAGCATTTAGCTAGACATAGATTTTGTCCACATGAAAATATACTTCTGGCCTACATAGATATTTTTGGTCCTCGTTCACATTTTTGTAAGAATTCAAGTGTTTTTTTCTTCATGTGACTGTTTTTTCATAGGTCATAATCAGTGAGATGGTTTTCTTTGAAACCAACACTGGATACAGTTCTTGCACAGTCTTGATGATATGTGGATTTTAAAATTCAAATTTGTACGTTAAACACCGTGTCCCAGATTCAGATATTGATCTTTGTTGGGCAATATATGTGACTTCATACCTCAACAATCCTGCTGCCATTCTAATAAATACTTGATAGAATTGTAGACACTTACTGTGGCATATCTCCAGCTTTTGATTTGAAAACTAAATTTTCACTGTCAGAATCTGTTGAACTGGCTCCTGCAAAAACATTGAAAAATAGTGACAAAATTAATATATCAGTAGTGCCTGTAATCCTTTTTAAAAAGCAATTTCTTCATTTTTAAACAGTACCATGCAAAGTCTTATTTTTGACTTAAATATACAACAAAATGGAGAATGTTTTGGTTCATATTGTTTTTATTGCACTGTTTCTTCAGAAAACCATTTAAAAAAAGAACTACTATAAAGAGATTACTTCAAGTCAACATGCTGTTAATACCATATTTATTATTAGTTTTATTTTTATCACTTTGGCTACCATAACTATCCTTTCACATGGTTTGAAACTACAGAGTAAATATATGTGAGTTTTTATGTGGGCAACACCCACAGTTTTTACTTTAACCCTATGAGATTGTGTGCTGTGGGTTTATGAGTGTCTTTATTACTTGTTAATCAGAAGATACTTTTTGACTCTCAGGTAAATTCAAGTATGACAGTGGCTTCATTCTTAAATAAGAGGGTCTATGATTTTGGATTCGTACCCTCCCAAATTTATTTGCATCATTACTATTCCTGAATTAAGGATTCCATAAAATTTTTAGCCTAAAAGTAAACTATACTCAGATTTTAACGTTTACATTTTGTGTCAAGAGATTTTAAGTGGCAGATTTGAAGTAACTGCAGTGGTTAAAGGATATTCTTGATGTTTCTAAGACACCTTTCATTTAAGTTATTTGAATTATTTTGTAAAATATCTGCTTACAGAAAAGTAACTAAGTATCATGGAATTATATGACATAATAGTTATTTTGAGTAACTTCCTAAATACAATTTGACCTATGCTTGTTGTATATTTTTCAGATAAGTTTAATACCTCAACACACAAATATTCATGTACATATTTGTACGAATGCATTCACATTCTATGTCTCGCAGTTCACACTCATGTAATTGCTTTAGCCTGTCATCAGTACACTTAGAATACATATGTTCACTTCATTCTCTTGGATGGCTGTCTAGAATTTCTTTCCATGATTCTACTGCAACATATTTCCTATCCTTTGCTAAGGTTGAAAACAGTGATGCTTAGGTACCTGCTGGAATGATCGCTCTTTTCCTTCCTATTTATTTCTGTAACAGCCACCGGGCTACAGGCTTTCTTCTCCTGGCTCCTGGACTACAACAGACTCTTATTTTGTCTTCCCATTTTCCTCCCCTGCAAATCCATCTTTGCCTTATATCAGGTTAGTTTTCCTAGAGCATACCTTTCTTGTTAAAGAATAAGATGATGTACAAGTCTCAGTAAGTTAGAATTTCCCAAATTTCTTTCTACTGGTAGTTAGTTATATTGTTCACTCTCCTAGGATATACCTAGCCAGTCTTTTCTTGATATTGTACCTTTTCAGATTACCCCAGCCATTTTTCTGTGCTATTTTCTTTGAGCTCCAATATTCTTATTTACAGCCTGCACAAAACATATCACATATGCTAGAAAATTATCACTTCTCTGAGAACTGAGATGGGGTTAGGAAAAAAACTACCAATTTGAGTGTATTTACTATTTGCCTGGTAGTCTGCTAGGCTCTTTAATCATCTGATTATTACAATAATGAACCTCACTAAAAGGTGAGTTAGATCTGATACATAGATAGGAAAATTGAGGAACCAAGTGGGTAGTTAATTTGCATGAGGTCACATAACTAGAAGGCAGGAACCGCACTCATGTGTCTCAAACCCATGGTCTGTGATTTTTCTCGCTGTCCCTGATGACCTTCAGGTGCTGTGTATCTGTATTCCACACGGCGCTTAAATTTGTTCTCACTCGGGGTGGAGGCCTTTGGCTTCTGCTAGAGTGAATGCGTGGAATGAGAGAATTGCAAAGCTTGTTTGAGGACAGGGAGTGGACTGTGTGCACAGAGAAGGGCAGCTCACTGGTGAGGCAGAGGGTGAGAGATAGCTAGAAACGCAGGGTTGACATTGAGACAATAAACTCCAATAAAGATGGCAAATAGTAAATAATAAACCGCAGTACAGAAAATAAATGGGGAAGTTAACTGTGCAAGATTAACAGAGGGTGTCAATACAAGAAGGCAGAACAAAGAACAAACCCGTCTTTGTCCACTTGGTCATGGACAGAGACAGAGTTTTAACTGGTGAGAAGGAGAGGCTGCTGAGCAGGGGAGCCCCAGGGAACCACCGGCAAGCATGGGCTATCAGAAAGGTCTGAGGAAGGAAAGATCAATTTAATTGGAATTATGAAGATGTTTTGAAGAAAGGGAGGGGTGGCTCAGAGTCCTTTGGAAGCTTCCCCACGCATGCTCAACGTGGCCAGAAAAACAGCTATTTTTCACCTGATTTCAAATATTCAAATCATTTTTTAAAAATCCCAGGTGACCTCCATTTAATGCATTGCTCGTGGACTGGGGGTGCAGCTTAGTGGTGCAGTGCTTGTCAAGTGTGTGCAAGGCCTGGATTCCATCTCCAGCACCAGAAGGGGAAAAATAAGTCATGCTTGCCCCCTTTCTCCAGATGGTTTTCACAGAAAGGTAAAGTGTTAAAAAAAGTTTGTGTCCCTGCAATAAGAATACATTTACTAGTTTCTGCGCACCTGTCTAGACCTTGTGAAATCTCAATGTCACCTTACCTCTCAGGTGTCCGAGCAACTTTGGCAGAAGGCAGATCAAATCCCCTGTTGGTGCCGCAGATTCTGTCTGCTCCCCTCCCCTCCCCTCAGGCGATGCTTCCCTCCTGCCCTCAGCCACCCTGAACCTCCCTCACTCATCTGCCCTGCACCTGCAGGCCGGGAAAGAGGGATGGTAATGTCTGTGACAGAATAGTTTAAGCTGAAATATAAATAGAAACAGGGTGCAAAAGAGCATATAAAGCAAAATACATATACAGGTACGAAAAGATTAGACTGGGGTAGCTCAGTGGTTGTATCTGTATTTAACATGTCTAAGCTCAAGATTTAATCTCCAGCATCAAAAACAGAAAAACAACAAAACAAAACAAAAAATAAAAACAAAAAGAAAAAGAAAAGAAAAAAGCAATTGTCACAGGGTGGTGAGATTATACACACTTTCATGCTTTTTACGTATTCTTTGTATTCATGTGTTTTAGATTTTTATTTACTTTTATTTACTTATTTTTTTGTTTCCAGGGATTAAACTCATGACCTTGCATTTGCCAGCCAGGCACTTGTGTGGCTGAGCTAACTCCCCGGCCCTGTTTTAGATTTTTAGAAAAGGAAATGATTGTAGTGTGTTTATAGCCTATACTCTGTGACTGGCAACATTCTGGGGAGGGGATTAACCCAGCCAATTTTGACATCAGTATGATTTTCTCCACGTACAGATGGAGAAATCAAAGAAAGTACAGAGTCATTGAATAATGCGTCAAGGTCACAAAGCAAAAAAATTAAGCTTGTTATAAAATGTTATGAAAAAATTATTTAAAAATAAACAATGTGAAGAGTAGCCCAAGCTGTATGCCTTGGATCCTCATGCTGTCTTCATGAGTTCTCAAAATGTAGCAAAAACAAATGTATGCTTAGATATTTAACTGCTACTGGAGGCATCTTAGTAGTCCTGCATCCAGGGCTTTACCCTGTTGAGATCAGCAGGAGCAATTATTTTTCATTTAATATCACAGCTCGCTTCCAAATACCACTTACAGGGCTCCCATCGCCGAGAACCTGTAAGCAGGACCTGCTAACTGGCATGATGCTTGTGCACTGCTCCCCGACTCCCTGTATTTTCTTTGGCCGCCCTGCCTACCTCTCTACCAGATCTAAGTCTAAATCCTCTTTGAGCACAATGTCTGGTTTAATCCTGCTTCCTTTATTCCATATTTCAGGGCCAACTTCCCACTCTTCTTGCAAACTCTTAAAACCAGAATGATCTGTATAATCCATCTTATGGTCACAGGAGGAGGTAGCAGTGAAGAGTTGACATGTCTATGTTTATACCACATGTTTATCTTTCCTATTTATATTGTGAAATTGAGACTCATTACCATCTAGTCCTTGAGGGCACTCTCCTCCTTATCTTGTACACATATGGCCAGATATCATGTCTTTTCCCATTTTCAAAGACCACATCTTATTCTCTCTCTCTCTCCCTCATAATCTATTTTTGTTTCTTGTACTATTTTCATCAACATAAAAACATGCTCTAGTAACTCCTGCCCAAAGACAAACCATAAAAAAACATTTCATGATCCCGTCCTCCTTCCCAGATAGTGACCCACATCTGTGCTGGTGGTTAATCAAAACTTCCCCAATGAGTATCTAGTATCAGTTACTTCTTCCATGTTTTGCAAGTTTTCCCTAACTCATTCCATTTGGTTTCTGGTTCTTTCTCACATCCCCAGTCCCCTCTTGCTAAAGTCACCATTGACACCCAAAGTTGCTAAATCCAGTGGTTTCCTCCTTGCCCTCATCTGACATCTCAGCAGAAAGGGGACACAGCCAGCAACCCTCCCTACCACAATTTCCCTTGCCTCCACTAACGCAACTCTAGCTGGCTTCTCTCCCACCCCAAGGGCTCTGCCTTCTTACTCTCTTTGCTGGAAACTTCTCTTCTAGATGCCCCAACAGGTGGAAGTGTTGCAGGCTGAAACTTAGGGTCTTCTCTCTTTCTCACCTCCTCTTTCTCCCTGGTTGACCTGTCTGGTACAGTGTGTATTCCCACAGCTTTAGCTATCATCTACGCCCAGATGTCCAAATCAAGTTTTCTTATTCTGTGCACTAGACTATGCTCGTATGACCAAATACTGACTTGTTACATTCCCTTGACTATCCAGATAGGGATTTGAAATTTATATTCATAGAGCACTTAATCCTCTGATCCCCTAATTCTATTCTTCCCTAGTCTTCCCTGTTTCAGAGACTGGCAATGCTATTCACACAAACGGTAGAACCAAAACCTATGGGGTATTCACACCTGTGGCTTCCTTTCTTATCACCATGACAACTAAGCCACTGCAGGACTTTGAGAGTCTACTTCTGAATTCTCTTTCCCATTTACACATATCCTCCTGAAGCACCATCCTTTCCCCCTGTCTTGCTGCAATAGGCTTCTAACTCCTTAATTTTAAACCAAAGTAACAGGTTAAAATACAAATTAGAAGAGTTGGGGCTGTCACCCGGTGGTACAGCACTTGCCTAGTATGTAAAAGGCCCTGGGTTTGATCCCCAGCACTGCAAAATGAAGAAGCAAACTTTAGCAAACAAACAGCCTCTTCTTCAAATCAGATAATGTGACTTTTCGGTTTAAACCTTCCATAATTTGCAATTTGATTTAGAATCCAGGCCAAATGCCCACAATGACCAGAAGGCCCCATGGGTCATCCCCCTTCCCATGATGCTGCAGCTGCCCTGGAAATCTTTCTGCTTCTACTGCACCCAGGGCCTCTGCATTCACTCCCGGGGTCTGGAGCACCGTTTTCCCCGTCTTCTCTGCCGGCTCCTTCTCGGGGTTCCGGTCTTAGATCAAATGTTATCTCTTCAGAGCAGCTTTCCTGATCAGCTTCACAGACTTGCTGGTATTTGGAATGATTTAGGGTTTTACTGGCTTGCTCTCTCTCCTCTTCTGGTGTCAGTAGCTACCTACTCACTGATGTGTTCTTCATGGCTGACCCACTGACTGCCTTATTGTAGTCACCCAGTATTTACTTGAGGATGGAGCAAAAGTGCTCAGTTATGTTCCTTAAAAAACGCTGTGCTCAAATCCTAAATTATGAAGCCAGATGAAAGCAAGGGTAGTAATGGCCCCAGAAACAGTGAGTTCACTGGCATTTTATTTACACTGCAGCAGCAGAGGTTAAGTTTCAGAGTCAGACTGCTTTGTGTGTCTGCACACATGCGCACGCCTGCCATTTTGGTCATTATTCAGCTGCTCTAAACTTCAGTTTCCTTAACTAAATAGCCAGATGACTTTGTAAGGACCAAGTGAGATAATCCACATAAAAATGAAGAATATCATTTGACTCCTAGTTAACCCTGTATGAATGCTAGCCCTTGTTCTTAAGCTATGATTTCTTTTGTGTTATTGTAAAACTTTGTGCACAAGACAGTAGAATCAGATGGTTTCCAACCGGCAAATCATTAAACATTTAGAGTACATATTGTTGATATCTAAAATTTTATAGAAAGCTTCCTACCCTCTGCTAGACCTCCAGTGTCTGTTTGCTGATGTAGTAATAGCAACATGTTTGAGAAAGCAACTCAGTAGGAAGACACCTGAATCTTAGTGCTGGAATTAGTGAGTATGAAGACTTACTACTTTGAGTCATAGCATGAACCCAAGAATCATTATTTATAGGAATTGAAAACACACTAAACTTCTCGTTAAAAGTTATTATCCATATTGTGGTAAATGAACCAGTTTGCAGAAGCACTTTACGTAAGTCTTAGAAAAGATGAACCTGCATGGTTTTTATTCTGGTGTTGCCCAGCTCTTTTATGCTCCCTTCGACTTGTCCAAAGTCACACGCAATCTATCTAAAGCCTCAGAACCTGAGGCTGGTTTGCTAAGTAAGTGTAGCAGTACTGGGTATTGTGGAGAAACACGGTTCACCATGCATGAAAATACGGAACTCGAGGTTACTATCCCCATACTGAGTAGCTCACCCTGCTGGCTTCAATAGCAGCTCTGAAAGCTTCTACTTAGAAGAAACACGTTTAATTAAAAAAAATTAAAGATCAAGGTTCTCAGCATTTTGGGTTCATCAGAGTTAGATAAAGAAACCGGACTTAGAGGTAGAGAAGTACTTGCTTTTATTATATGAAAACTAAGTATATCTTATAAATCTTGCACTAAACTTTTTAGGTTCTTTTGTATTTTTATAATATATAACATATAATGTATAATACATACTGTATCATATATATATAGTATAATTTCTTTTTTACCACTTTCAGCATTGCTTATCATCTTATACTGTATTCTGATCTTATTTCATTTTTTAAAAATGTATCCATCCCTGCCCTTAGATTGGGAGCTCCCTGATATCCAGAGCCTGTGCATTAACCATATTTATATTGTACTCTGCAGCACTCAGTAGAGCCTTGATAAGTGTTGGTTGAATTGAAAGGATATTACTTAAATTAAGTTGACAGAATATTACTTAAATCTATTGTGACTTCATTTAATATCTGTAGTGTAGAAGTGGTACATTTTCCAAAATTCACCACATTTCTAGTATGCCTGCAATCAAATAAAACATTTCATTTTAAGGCGTTTTATGTAAACTTAGAGTTAGAGTTCCAAGATTTAGCTATCACAAATTTTGCTGCTGTAAAGAGTGGTATGCATGTATCAATGTAATATTATGTTTTAAAATCTTTGGGGAAAATATCCAGAAGGAGAATAGCTGGATCAAATGGAATTTCTGATTTTTGTTATTTGAGGAATGTCCATGCTGATTTTCCTAGTGATTATACTAATTTACATTTCTATCAGCAATGTAGAAGGGTTCCTTTTTCCCTCAGCCTAGCTAGCATTTGTTATTATATGATTTTTTTGATTATGGTCATTCTTTCTGGGGTCAGATAGACTCTCAGGATTGTTCTAATTTGCATTTCTCTAATGGAGAGTAATGCTCAGTATTTCTTCACATACTTATTCGCTACTTATACTTCTGTGAAGTGTCTATTCATTTCACTTACCCATTTTTTGACTGTGTCTTTCATTTGGGTATTCTAATTTTATTGAAATCTTTATATATTCTTGATATTCACTCTCTGTCTGAGGAATAGCTGTCAAAATTTTTTTCCCATTCTGTAATTTGTTTTTTCACTCTGTGGGCTGTTTCCTTTGCTATGCAGAAGCCTTTTAATTTGATATGATCCAATATGTTGATTCTTGATACAATTTACCATGCAAGCAGTATTCTGTTTACCAAGTTCTAACCTATGCTTATGATTTTAAGAGTTTCACCTATTTTACCTTCCAGCAGGTTAAGTGTTCCTGTTTTAACATTTAGTTCTTTGATCTATGTTGATTTTGGTATAGTGCAGAGTTAAAGACATGGGTCTAGATTCAATTTCTACACATAATCAGTTTGCATAGCACCATTTTTTAAAGAGGCTATCTTTCCTACAGTGTTTAGTGCATCATTTTTTGAAATTATTGCTATGTAGTGATTATAAGTTCATAGTACATTTAGCAAGAATAATGGAGGCTTAACAAAAGAGGCATAGTTCTAGAATTTAATGAAAATGAGCACATTTGAAAATATTCAGTTGCTTAAAATTCCCATGAATGATTTCCTAAATCACTTAAAAGTTTAACTT
The DNA here is from genome assembly GCA_004363535.1 of Dasyprocta punctata. NCBI lineage: Eukaryota > Metazoa > Chordata > Mammalia > Rodentia > Dasyproctidae > Dasyprocta > Dasyprocta punctata. Next base: position 106,138 of record RJWM01001924.1, on the reverse strand, counting down.
CAGTTAAAATGATATTTCAGTTACGTCCCCATGCTTCATTTACTTGAGAAAGAAAAAAAATGTTTGATATTTTGAATCTTAAATAAATTCACATCAAAGTAACAGAAACATTTTAAATGAAAAGGAAGGAATGTTGACATTAGACAGAGTTGATCTGTGCCTAAGTGTCAGAACCATTCAATTTGCTCAGTTTTTCAGGAGAAATGAGGTTTGAATCACAATACTTTCATGCTGTTTGCATTGGAAAAGCATATTCTCAACACTCCCGATAGCAGTCCTTGGGTTTCAGGCATTCCTCCTTACCTTCAATGAACACCTCGGCAGAAGTTGTGTCCGAGCCGCTGGGGTTTGTAGCCAGACAGGTATAACGGCCCGTGTCGTCCTCAAAGGCCTCTGCTATGCTCAGGGTATGGAGGTCCCCGCCCTCACAGGAGATTTGAATGTCAGGAGTGTTGTGTAGCTCTTTCCCCTCACAGAACCACCTGCGGGCCAAATGGAGGTCAAAGGACAGCAGAGTAAGAGAGGAAATGGTGGTGCTTAAAAAAGAAAAAGTAAAGAAGAAATAAAAGACTGGATGCCATTGCAATAAGACATTCGTCTGATAAAAGATCTGTGTCGATGTTACGGAAACTCTTCATTTTAGACCGTGAAATTAATGACCAGACAATTCCCGCAGGTTTTTCTTTGTCAAGCATCTTGCATAGTTTATCAACTTGGACATGAGGGACCTGGTTAACTTAGACCATTTTGGTCACAAAATTATAAGAAACTGAAACTCAAAGTGTCTTATAAAATATTTCATAATAAATGCCTCACCCAGTGATTATAATTTTATCTGCTATTCTTAGCTAGAGAAAAATAGAAAAGTAATATAAACATTACGTTCAAATTTACCTAATGTCTTTAAGTCAGCATCATTCAGTTGAAAAAATCACAGGCAGTGATATTTTTGTTGATCCTCATTTCTGATCCGCTGACCAGTAACAGATTTAATGACTTCCACATTTCTGATATTTACGGAACTTTGTAGCAAACCACCTTGATTTTCAAGCTGTAGAGAGACGGAGCCCTTACACTGTAATTCATTCTTACTGCCCTGCTCTCTTCTTTTCCCAAACAGGCAGGACTGGGGGTGTGAGGCTGCAGCCTGCCCGTCTGTTTTAACACAGGTTCCTTCTCACACTCTTCTCTCCTCTTTGCACCTCAAACTCTCAACAACACCTGATCCCTTTTACATTAAAAAATCTTTCCCCCAAGTCCCCAGATGTGATGTAGTTTTAAGTAAATATGTGAGGCTGTGTCTCTACTAGACAAATTGAAGTCAGTGGAACTGCATAGTTCGCTTAGGTCTTATTTGCAGCAGAGATTTTTCTCTGAGTCCAATCTTTCATAAAATTCATTGGATTGGGCATCCTGTTGTGAAAATATGACACTCTAGCTTAATTTTTTTCTTTGTTTAGAGTAGCATATTATAGGTTCTTGTCTATATTTAATTTGAAAATATAGTTAACAAAGCAATTAGGCTTGCTGATACTCAGAATATTAACTCAGGAAACAATAATGAAAATTAAATATGAGACACTCATACATGGACAGATAAAATTTTGGGAATTAAGGAACATAAAATAACCAGACAACTGAGGACTCCATGCAATGCAACCCACACTATTTTGGAGGCAAGTGAGAAGGCAAAATTTTTGGATCTATCTTGATATTTGCCCTGAAGGACAAAATGTGGTTTTGTTTTCATAAAGGCTTGGAGAACTGTGCAGCCTAGAACCACCTCCCAGTCCCTCTCTCTTTTTTTCTGTTCTCTTTCCAAAGCCATTAGTGTTCACTGAGATTTTACTCCTAACTGAACTCTCCTTTTCCAGTAAACTAAATTCTTTCTATATTTTTTCTTCAGATTAATGCTCTTGAACTTCTCCCCTACACAAATTAGTCCTTAAACTTCAGATCTGTCACTAAGGCCTTCCATATACTTTGGCCTCTGCTTTATTTTCTAACATTTTTCTATACTAATCCTATTTCTGTCAAATAGTTCTAGGGTCTTATTTTTCCCTACATAGCCTGGAAGGTTTATTTGCTTACTTTTCTTTGCTGTACTTTCTCCTTGTTGGAATTCTTTATTTTCTTTATCAATCCCATTTAGGAACCACTCTCCTTTAACTACAGGCAGGCTTTTTCAACAGATCAACTTCAGCTGAATATACATTTGTTGAGCGTTTTCCAGAAGGTATTGCCTTACTTAATACAGGTGAAACAATAATGCCTGGCAAACTCTGAGGAGTCTGCATGTCTGTACTGCCCGTTAGTGTCTTTACTTTCCATTAATTAAAAAGGTAAAAAGCCAGTATTAGAAAGAAAAATGAAGCATGAAATATACAATAGAGGTTTAAAGGAAAGATTAGTTTCTTTTGGAGAACTTTCTCCACCATAGGGAATCCTTTGTCAGCCACACAAATGTAGCATCGTGTAGCAAATTTATAGCCTGCAAGCCTGTTATTAAATGACTGTGAGTGAAGAAGAGCTTATATATTTTTAAATACTTGGAAAAAAATCAAAGGAAGAGTAATATTTTGTGATACCAAAATTATAGAAAGTTCAAATTTCAGATTCCATAAATTTTAAAAAATAAAACGATGCTGATTTACACATTTATCCAAGATCACTTTGCCTTACAAAGACAGGTAGAGAAGTAGTTGCCACACACCATACTGCCTGCTGGCCCAAAGCATGAACTAAACTCTTTGCTAAAAAATTGTCCAACTGTTGATTTTTATTTCTTAAAATGTGACCTCTGATCAGCGGCTTTGTAAACATGCGGCATCATAAACTTAACCCCAAATCTACTGAATCAGTTCAGATCCCTCCAGCGACCCATGTGCATGGGGAGTTTCATTGCCTGTCTGATTCCCTGGTTTGCACTAACCCGCACTCAGAATCCTGGCTTGCCACCCATAGCACTCACTTCTTGAACAGAGCAACCATACTTTAAGTTTTGTATCTCTGGTCCTTTGCACAGAAGTGGGCAAATTCGTATTCATTTTGTTTGTTTCTCTCATCTCTACTTTAAAATTTTAGCATTGGTCATTTGGCAATCAACGACTAACCACTTGGTGATCTCTTCTGTATTGTTTCTTTATATCACTATTGATACATAATGTATTTTTGTCTTGTTTCCCCATTTAGAAAATCTACTACTTGATTACAAAAATGATGCATTTAAAAATGCTTTTATTGATTCATAGTATATTGCACATAGTTGAAAGTACTTCTTATCTCTCACACATTATTTAGTATATAGTTCCCAAGAAGGGATCTGTGGCCTAATGTGTCTGAAAAATGCTAGCTAACACATTTCAAAAGTCTTTGATGTTTGCATTTCAGTTTTCTTATTAAAGGCCCTGAGAAGTCCTGCAGAAATGAAATTTACCTAATGTTGTCTAATCTAGCATTTCCTAAACTAATTTGACCATGACACTTTTTCTCATTTAGCAACAAAGGCGCTATGTGAATTTTACATAATGCTTTTTTAGAATATTTATTCCTCACAATTCATTTTTGAAAAATAATATAAGATGAATTATAAAGTGAGTAATAATGATAACTATATGGTTAAAAAATAAACAGCACATCAAAATACTTGAAATACATCTTAATACTTGCAGAAAGATTAAGGTAATAAATGCAACTCAGGGAAAATAGTTTCAACGCCTCGTCTTTATCATATCCACAGTATTTAACTTTCTTCATTATGCTGAAATTAGTTCTTCGTGTGCAGTACTTTTCTAATCTACAAGAACATAACTTTTGAGCCAGGGATATAACTCACTGGCATAAATGACTGCCTGGCAAGTGCAAGGTCCTGAGTTTGATTACTGGCACAAACAAACAAACAAACAAACAAAATAGTAACTTTTTCCACAGTCAAGACCTGATCTTAACTTATTCACTAGGCTCTAGCACAAAGTTGGATATGTGGAATGTATTAATCATGCCATTTTATTTGCTGTATTTCTGCTGCTTTGACATCTGGGGCTTTGCTGATATTGTAGAGACTATTTCTGTTAGAATTAGCCTATTCTTTGAGATACTAAATGACTCTTTTTAGTAGAAATGTCACATGCAAAGCACCCAATCCACAGCCCTAGCCCCCTGGCTTCTCCACTGGACTCCTCCTTAGGGCCACTGTCTGTTTGCCCCGCTATCCCAGGGCCAGATACCCGCCAATCAGGCACAGTGCTTATACCTGAGGGTTGAATGAAATTTTCCAAATAAATATATCCAAATCTGCTCAGCCTGCCTTAGCTGTCCCCTGCTGCAGAAGCCATGGTAAAGGCTCTTGTGTAGCTCCCTCCCTACCTGTAACTGATCTTGGTGCTTCCTCTTGTGGCTCCAGCAGGGTGGCCAGGTCCCCTCCACATGGGTGCTGGGAATACAAGCTGTCTTTTCAATGGCAGTCATCTCCTGACCTATTGCCTTTGTCATAACTGAGTAATTATGAAACATTTTAGAAAAGAATCGACTTACAAATGTAGAAAAGACTGAACAGATAGTTTAAATAACATCTGTCGTAGTTTCTTTTTTAAAATGTATTTGGAGAGTGGTTTATTGAGATTCTCACGAACTCAAGCTGAAGTACGCTTAAAAAAGGTAAAATTAAACTCAAAATAATCTAGCTAGTGCATGTATGGAAGAGGAAATCAACACAGTCCACTCTTTATGCAGCAGCTCAATGATAAATCACCTTTTAAAATAAACAAAGAAATTCTTGGCGTTGTGACTTTTTTTTCTTTTTTTGTCCTGGAGAATGAACCCAGGTCCTTTCATGCTGACCTACATTCCTTAATATTTTTTATATTTTTTTGAGACAGGGTCTTGCTAAATTTCCCAGGCCAAGTTTGAGCCTACAATCTTTCTGCCTCAGTCTCTCAGAGTGCTGGGATTACAGGCATGTACCATTAGTTTTGAAGTTTTAACATTACACATTTGATGTGAGATATGTGTGTTACAGTCCTATTTGTTGTTTCTTTTTACTTTATTTATTTATTTATTTATTTCTCTTTTTGAGACAAGGTTTCTCTGTGCAGTTCAGGTTGGCCTTAAACTTGCAGTGATCTGCCTCAGCCTTCCAAGTGCTGGGATTACAGGTATGTGACAGTATGCCCTGCTGTTAAATTTCTTAAAGGTCATAATTCTAACAGCTTCTTGACAAAAGATCAAAACATTTAGTATTCTTTAGAGAAAAGGTAGAAGTTAGGTCTGTTGATTAAATTTTGACCTCCTGAAATTCTGCCCACATTAAATTCTTATTGCTAGTGTAGCTTAGGAAAAACAATACTGGTGTAATGAACAGAACTGTAAAGCATATAAAATAGGACAAAGAATAGGTTTAGTGAATGAATGCAACAGGTAGAAATACTGTTCAATTCCTCTGTGATCAGAATGTTTTTTGCTAGTAAATGGAATGTTTCAGAAGTCTTGGCGTAGCTGTTTAGGGAAACTATCAAACAACCAAAGTTGAAATCAGAAATGAGACACATTTGCCATGCTCAGCTTGGTCTGTTGCTAGAACACACAGCTTCTCTTCCCTCCAGACTTTCAAAATCCTTTCTGTTTACAATGAGGTAAGAGTGGAGGGGAGGTGGTGGAGAGGGGAGCATGCATGGAAGCTTATGTGGGTAACAGAACCTACTAAGGTAAAATTCTGCTTGAGGCCACCCTTGGACCATTGCATATCCCAGCTTTAATACCTGGAAACCATTTAGCTAGTAAATAGTATGCTGGATAGCACACTGGAAAACTAAACCTTATGAACCTCGAATACATGTCAACCTGAAATACACACTTTGAATTTTCTACTATAAAATTGTTAAAATAGGACTGGTGTTATGACTCAGCAACAGAGCATTTGTCTAGCATGAACAAGGCCCTGGGTTCAATCCTAAGCACCACACACAAAAAAATACTGTTAAAACATGTAACTACATTCTCCTAGTTGAGATGAAGAGATGATATAATATTTGGAATAGTGATAATTCTTAAGCATTTATATAAACTCAAATTAAGGAAAGTTAATATATCGAATGCCTATAATATGTTATATAATTTGCACATATAATCCTATCTATTTTCACAACATCGTTGTGAAGCCATTGTCATATTTTTAGATATAGGTAACTCTCATTTAAAATATCTATGGAAATGAAAAAGAACGGGGACAATTACATCTAGATAAACTTGAAAATTCCATTGTTCTCAATGCTTCTGGCTCTTTCATCAAATTTTCTGCTGTGGATATAAACATGTTTTAACAAAGTTTACTGATTCCTCTTTTCTAATCTCTGGTGTAGCTGCTAAGCAGCTATGTAATCGTTACATAGCAGGGAGCTCAGGGAAACTGGAGAAGTAAATCTTGAAAAATTTGTGTGCATGCCTCTTCAAAAGAATTAAGAGATGCTAATGTAGGAGTAAACCAGTTGGGACTGGCAGCCAGACTTCAAGGCCATAGACGGGGTATGAAAATAACTTTGCACTAATTAGAAATTGATTCATTAACCAATTAAACATTCCACAAGGAGTTTTACAGGTATCAGCTAAACTGGGTTTCTTATTGCATGATGCTAGTATTAGAGGCTAAGGGGGACAAAAACCCAATGACAGGCATAAGAAAATGATGGCTGCAATGCATCTAATAAGGTCAGGTTCTTCTATCACTGGATACATGGAATCTTTAAAAATCTTGATTATGATTTTATGCTTACCGATTTAAGTTTTCTTTGGATAGAAGACTTAAATTGAAATTTATTTATTGGAAAAGGATAATGTTGATGGGCTTCATAAGTTTTGAATTTTCCTTTTTTATTCATAAAGGACTATAGAACATAGAAAAAAAGGGATTGTAATATTTAAACCTCTATAAGGACTATTTATCCATTCCTGTGTTGGAATTTTAAATCAAACATACATACATACACACACACACACACACACACACACACACACATATATATATATATATATATATATATATATATATGCTTTTTTCCCTTGGTTACATGACTCCTTTCCCCCTAGGATCTTCCAAACATTCCAGCTAAAAATGACAGGATGCCAAAAAATCCAAGGATCATGTTACGGCACCAGTAGGATGTGCGTGGATTGAAATCCAAGAAGGTGTTTTACACAGAATAGTTCCATATTTAATTGTTCACTTTCTACATTTCAAGGTGAAGTTAAAGGAACCGCTGAGTCCTGTTTTTAGAAGAGAGGACTGCATCTGTCTGCAGGCCTGGGGCTGCTCGGTTAGCAAACAAAGGGGATCAGGAAGATAGCTACAGTCAGGTGGACGCTGGCAGCTGCTCCTGAGCAAGTGTCTGTTCCTGAAAACTCCCCACCATGTCCATTCTGAGGTTGGTGTAAGAAAATGTAAAAACAATTACCTCCCTGCATGGCCTTCCTTTTTTCTTGTCAATGGGCAGCAAGGCTCTGAACTGTGTGGTGGAGCTGGGATATCCATCTGGGAATGCTCAGAGCACTCTAATTCTCCAAGATAGGACTCTGAATGCTGACTTTTATGACAATAAATTCAATTGATAAGTGAGAGGAACCAACAAATGCACTGGCAAAGTGTAATATATACTTTCCAGCAAAATCTACTAATAGTTCATGTTTTAAAAATTGCAGATGGCATCACTTGGCTTATGAGTTAAGTGGTAATGCTATTCTAATACGATCATTTAGCAAGACATATACATTTTATGAGTGACACTCTCTTTTGGCAATTTTTATTTTATTGAACCACAACTATGTATTATGGAAATTTTCTGTGCACTTGTATTTTAAACATGTGGCTTTTAAAATGAAACAAATCTGAGTTGTAAAATTTGTAAGTCTTCATCAATGAATCTTGGCTAATGCTCTCTACTCTCCTAAGAAAAACTGTAAATTTTAGAAGTCATTTAGTGGAAACAATAATGTGCTTACTAAGTAAAAACCTTTAAAGACAGGGTTTTTACTTTCTATGTCAGTTTCTTTGTGCTCATGGAGAAACAAAGATACATTGAAAGATGTCTATTTGTTTCTTCACAACATCACTGATTTTTTACTTTCTGGAGAAATTTTCTTCAAAGGGATGTCAAGGATAATTGCAGAATGGTAAATTGAACCTCCAGCTTCCCATTCTCCCAAAGTACAAAGAGCTATGGGCATTCACATTACAAGAAAACTAAAGAAGCAACTAGTTTCTTTAATGCCATTATAATGGAGATAAAGGGTAGGAAAACCCCCAGAGAGATGAGTCGTTCAGTGGTTATATTTTCCAGGTGTTTTTTCCTCTTAAAGAACTGGCAGGTTCTGCCATGAGCTGGAGAACCACCAAAACCGAGTTGGCAAGTGAGGCCCAACTGGAATTTTGTTTATGTCTAAATGTAATAAACAAGTAAGTATTGCATTTCGTACATCCTCAATTAAACATCAATTAATTTTTATGGAGTATTTTTTGTCTTGTCACCAAAGACTTCTTAATTTTTTACATGTGTTCACATTAACCACAAGACACACAATGTTTATTCTGTCATGTGGATTTATAGGCAGACTGAAGTGAAATTAGTCCTTGTCTAAATTTACTGTAGCTATAATTTCATGACTGCTTAGCTTGAAGGTCAATAGCTAAATTTGTGTGGACAACAGATGTACTTTAACCTTATGATCCAAAGGAGACCAATAAATAGACTGACTTTTTGAAATTCAAATCCCAAAAAATGATAAAATAGATTCCAAACCAAAACCAGACTCATGTCTAGAGTTTCTTTACTCAATAATCACTTTATCTCCTAACAAAGAAAGATAAAAGAGGTTGGACGAGCTCAAATAAAATTAAACTTTAAAAATGATTTTATCTTGTTTTGTTTTGACCATGAATGGTAGCCTTGTGTCTGGACCTTATAAGCGTGTAGATACTTAATCATAATCCTTACAGAAAACTATAAAAATACACAAGTGGAATCTACACTAAGTATTTATGCTGCCAGAAACTGTTCAACTCTTAGTTTGCTTCCAATGTTTTCCACACTGATGTAATAAAAAGGAGCTAGGACTGAGAATCAGTAGCCATAGGTTCTCATTTCGCTAGGTCCACAGACCAGCCAAGGAGACTCTGGTCCACCTTTCTCTCACTTGGGGCTGGAATTTCCTTATTCGTGAAATGCAAGAAATGATCCAGACTAGCATTTCCTCAAATGTGCCCCCAGAAACTAGTTCTGCAGCAAGTTGACAGATAACATTGAAAAGATTCCTGTGGTCAAACAGGTTTACAAAACATCAGGTTAAACAAAGTTAAATATTTGTCTTTACTACGAAACCTTTTAGAATTTTGATTATGCCAATACACACTGAGTTTCTAGGAGAGAAATATGGCAGGCAATCACTCTCAATCTTGTCCACGGAAGATATGTTGTGAGAATCATGTTGAAATGCGCTATGTGGAGCACATTTTGGAAAACATGGAGTTGAATTTATTACTAAGTTTCTACCTGACTGATAATGGTATGTAATACCTAGCATACATTTTTCATCTACTACTTTCTGCACTCATGACACACATCAATAATAGGGTAAACTCTCTTTCTCATTGACCCCAAACTTGCTTTCAGATTTCAACCAGTGCCACAGAGAGCTACTACAAATGGAGCAGAGTTGACACCTGAATTAAAACACTTGCTATCCCTCTTTTAACAATCTACGCTTAAATACTATTTTTATGCATAAGATTTAATGTGATTTCCTTCCATTGATCCTCGACTGTTGACTTTAAGCTGCTATTTTGCCATAGCACATGAAAACAATATCCCCCTCCAACTCCCACCTTGGAAATTATTCAAGAGCGAACACACAACATATTATTCAAGCTGCAACATTGCTGAGATCAAATAGGTAGACAGTAACAATTAACAGGAATAGATGATTATGGTTCAGGCAAATCCTCCTTCTAGCTCACTGCAACAGTAAATTGAAAATGTCATTTTGGCTTGAGAGAGTATTTTGTCTCTGCAAATGAGATCCATTTTTATGAGTAGAAAAACCTTTACAGTACATGAGAGAAAACCAAAAGTGTTCCCAAGTCCTCTGTCCACTCCAATTCTCTAGCTACACCTGTTAGTTAAAAAATAGGTTCATCCTCATCAATGCTTTATGCAAGCAGAAAAGTAAGTCAGCATGACCTGACAAGTCACACTTCAAAGTTACCTGTAGTGTGATAATTTGTACCGAATGCTTCCCAGCCCTCAAAGCATTGGGGGTGGGGGGAGAAGGGATTGCAGACAGAGCCTGAGAATGAGAAACTGCACACATAAAACAGCTAGAGGTGCACATTCAGCTATTTTGTTGCTGTAGCTATGGCAGGTAATTATTAGCTATTGTTGTAACCTGGATTGCATTCCAAAGGGGATAAAATATGGGAGATGTTTTATTAGACAATGCTGTCAATCTTCTATGCTCTTGGATCTTGTCCATTGAAATACAATGATTACCTCAGGATTATGAAACCCAAAGGGCCTGATGCCAAACTTGGGAAAGGGACAGCAGTTCTTCCTGGTATCTTTATCCCTGGAATTACAGCAACTTACATAAAATAGTTTATATCTGGACTCCCAGGGAGTCCAGCAGTTCTTTCTACACAAGTGACAGGCAGTGACATTGAAAACATGTCTTCCTCAGCAATGGAACATCTTTCTCCAAAATCAAAGTAAGGGAAATTTCAGTTAAATTTTTCCTCTTTCTTTAGCCCCTCAGTTTCTTGCCTTAAGGGAGCTGCTAACTTCTCATGACTGGTGGCAAGGGATATAAAAGAATCTGACCGGGTATGGAAACAGAGAAGGGGAAATACTTCCTCCTGAAGGAGCTGAGGTTTTTACATTCAAAAGGACCTTGCTTCTCTTTACTTAGTCTTTTTTGTCTTCTCCAACTGAGCCTTCAATGGGACACTGGTGGAGGCTTCATTTGCTCAACTAAGTTCAGTGACACAGCTTGGTGGGCAACCTGTCAGAGCCGCAGGAAGAGCCCAGGGCTCTGTACAGCATTCCAACCCCGCTCCGTCTGGTGATGCTCAAGTGTGACGAGTGTGGACTCTAAGGAGCCACCAGTCAAGCACTTAATCGCAATGTGAGTGTACCTGAAGTTAGACCAGGTACTGGCCCTGTTGGTCAGTCATCTGTACAACTGCACTGTACAGGATTTTTCAATTTTTAATTTTTAATCTTTAGTGGTGGTGGAATCAAACCCAGTCCAGACAAGTACTCTTCCACTGAGCTACACTGGCAGCCTTTTCCATTTTTTTTTTTCTTTTCAGGTTAAGTGTTTTCCCTTTCAAATCTACCTTCTTTCTGGAATACTTTTCCCTTGTTCCTATTTTGGATTCCTTCTACAAGTTCATATTTAAAGTTCAACTTTCCAAAGAGGGCTATAATAAACAAAATATCCACTGAGGAGACAATGCTTTTAATTCAAGAATGAGAAGTTAAGGGTGGAAGGAATTATACTGCTAGCAGGTAACACTCATAGATCCTGAAGCAACTATTCTGGCCAAAATAGTGAATGTCTTTATAAAAAACCACGGAGTGATATATATAAATATATATATATATATATATATATATATACACACACACACACACACACACACAACCCATACACCTGTATGCCCATCTGGACTTAACATCTGACACACTCCTTGAATCAAGTTCCTTAAAAGAGGTCTCAAACACCTAGCAAATGCTACTTTGCAACCACTTTCCTGATACTAGTAACACAGGTAATTCTCTAAATCATATCTGTCTCCTCCTCCCAACCATTTGGATCAAATACATACTTTGAAATTTGTAGAAAAGTGAGCCGTTTTCCAAGGAAGGTGTCTCCAGTACTTCTGCTAAGATCCCGGTGTGTGGTTGCAGCTATTGCTGGAGCAGGGAGGGGCCCGGTTGTATGAGCAGGAGCAGGAAGTCAGGACTAATTACACCTTGTTTTATTTGGCCATCGAAACAACGAATAAAATGGCATGTTTCATTCGGTTGGTTTTTCAGAGCAAGTTACCTAAGGCTGCCATTTTATTCCAATAGACTAGAAATTTTTCAAAGAGTGAACATTAATGTTATGACCAGACACAGACTTGAATCTTTTTCTTTGAAAAGTATGACTTTTGTTATGTCCTGATAAAAGTTTGCTCCTTTTTGATTACAGTTAGAGATACTCCCTCCCCCTAGCCTGGCTACAATCCAAGAGGTAGTACTTACATCCTGTATACCCTGAAGCTACTGTGTCTAACAGTACACAACTTTTACAAACTGGCTCAGAAGCACTTAACAGACTTGGCCAAAGATAAAAATAAACAAAAACATGACACTCCAGAACTTCCCCAAACTTCTAAAACTATTGTAGCATGGAGTAGGTAGGGGTGGTACTAGGGGGAAAGACCTTACACATATTTAGTAACTACAAAGAAATTATAAGGGTTCCTTTGCTTAACAGGAAATACAAACGTGTGTATTTCTGTGTTTTAAAACAACACCAATGATAATGGCAACATGTATTCACTCCGAGACAAAGAACAGTTTGTCTTGTGAATCGGGACCTAATTTATCAGCAGACAAGATGTCAGAACATTTTAGATAATATAATCTGCCTTTCAACCATATCATTTCTTTGGGTTTCAAGTCTCTATATATGATGAGAAAGCATTTCGTCACTACCTTCTCATGCTGGCAATTTATATATGCTGGGGAAATTTTTACAAATGGTACTAGAGAAAAGTGGAAGAGCCTATGTTATATATGAATACTGTTTTACACATAGACCTTTTCCCAGTTGTTTTGGACGAGAGCAATCACAGTCTCCCTATAGCCTTTAATGTTCTATTGGTCTGCAGTTTGTCTAGATTGTTTAAAGCCAGATTTAAAATTATTTATTAGGTCAACTTCTAAGGTTTAAAAAAATTTCCCTAGGTTTTCTCTGTGTGTATCTAAAAGTATTCCATATGCCCACACATGGAATTGACTAGAATGAGTTAGTGATTTTTCTGTCATTAGAGATACTGAAGATGAAGGGACTATTGGCAGGGATATTGTAGAAATAATTCAAGCACTGGATGGATAGTTGAGAGACAATGATAACTAGAACTATGATTTTTCTTTCAGTGAACAATTCTTGGATGATACATGGGACAAAACATCTAATGCCTAGCATGCTGAATACTAAAGAATGGCATGATTAGAGCCGGTCACAGTGGTTCACATCCATAACCCCAACAAGAGAATCACAAGTTCAAGCCCAGCCTGGGCAACATGGTGAGATCTTGTTTCAAAAAAAAAAAAAAAAAAAAGTTAATAAATAAATACAAAAGAAGGGAGAGCTGGGAAGTAGCTCAGTTTGAAAGTCTTGGGTTAAATTCTCAGTATTGCAAAGGAAAAAAAAAAGGCTGCTACAATTCTCTTAGTGCTATGTATTTACTGAATTAGCCTCATCAAGATAATTATTGAGATTTCCAGGCCTTACTAATTAGCATAGGTTATTGGGGATGTATTAGCTGTTAAAAAGGTCTTATGTTCACTACACACACACACACACACACAACCTACTATGATGTTTCCCTATTTGTTAATAATGTGAATCACAAAACATAAACACTTTGGAAACCTTCGTATTTTGTACAAAAATCTGAATTGATATGTCATATTGGAGAATTTCCTCCAATAGGAAAGCTTTCTATATGTAATTACATTCATTAGTAACTTGCTTCATACTCGAATTTCCAATTTTTCTTCTTAGGTCCATGTTTTAGCTTTATTTCATTGACACAGAATCTCTAATTTTTGATACCGGGATTTGAACTCGCGACCCTGCCTTTGCCAGGCAGGCTCTGTGCCGCTGAGCTATATTCCTGGCAAGAATCTCCAATTTTAAATGAAGTACTAATTTTATGACTATTTGTGTTAGAAAATCACATACTAACTTGAAATTCAATGAGGTGTAATTTAATTTTTTCAACGGGCCACCCAAAAGCATTAGAGATTTTAAAAATGTTACTATTAAACTGGATTACAATTTTCATGAAATTTATTTTGCACATGTATTTTGACAGTTTCATAATTCCTACCTTTTTCTCCAAAAAATTTTTTTGATATGCTTCTAATGTTTTTCAATATTCTTTCTGGGGAGAATCTCGTACTTTCCACTCAAGAAGTAAATAAAAGTCCTGATTTTTGCTTGAGACAGGTATGTGCACAAAAATTCCTCCTAGCTAGAAAAGTCCTTTTCTCTACTTGAGGAACCTGCTGTTGTGGTCACACTACGTGCGAAGCTGCCTCCTGACACGTAACCCTTGGACCCCGGCCTCCAGAGGGTGTAGCACATTGTGTCTGCCTCTGCCTTGCCAGGTAGCATGTATTCTCAATGTTGAGAAGTCCAAGAACAAAACAAAACAAAGCAAAGCAAAAGTAATACTAAAGGAAAACCAATCCTATAGCTCATTGCACAGAATCACTATTTTTAGCTGCTCACTTTTGTTCCCAAGCAGCTCCTCTGAATGAGAGATCAAATTTACATTTTTGCTGAAGCATACATAATATGCAGATATTAATAAACATGATGTCCCATTTTTCTAATTTAGCCTTGTGTCATTGAGCAGTATGCCCTCCTCCTCCCTCCACTTCTTCCCTGTGAAGCATCTCACAATTTCCAAGTGACTAAGAACTAAGGTCCTTAATAGTTCTAAAATTCTGGTGGGATTAGCGATTTTCTGGCTAATGACTAAGGAGTTAACCTTGAACATTACAAAGAAAATGTTAAATGTGTTGCCAGGTCATTTACCGCAATGTTAAAAGCTGAAATAAATGAGTTTGCCCAATACGCTGGAGCCTAATAATGTTATTGAAACTGGTACACTGAGGAGATGGAATGGTCTTCTAACACTGCTTTTGAAGTGATTTATTGATCCCTGCACAATAATTTTTCAGCGATTCATAGAACCAGAATTTATAGATTTATTTCTAACTTCAGGAAAAATTGACTTCATCCTTGAACCCTTTGCCTTCTTGCATCAATCTTAGAATTGCAATTAGCTAAGTTAAGTCATGATCCCACAAAAAGGCATTCCTTCACCCCCTCCCCACTCCCTGTGGGCAGGATCTGATTTTCTAAAGTTTGGATTATATCATTCAATCTTCAGAAAGCCATTTGTAGTGCATTTTTAGTTCTGGCAAGTAATATCATCAGAATGCACATTCTTTACAGAAGGGAGGCGAGAAAAGGATATTTAGAAAGCATTGTCAGGCTTTATAATATAGCTATACAAATGCAACATGTGCAGCACTTGTAGGGTTCTTAGTGGAAGTGGCGGGAAGGGAAGGGTGCAGGAGTTTTTCTGTTGGGAGCTATGTGCATTTTCAAAAAGGAAAATGAATACATTTTCAATACAAGCTCACACTCATAGGTAGAAAATTGCTGTAACTAGTGTGAGATGATGGATTGCTCAAGAAGAGAATTTGGCAACATTAACATTTAGAATGCATATGCATATGGCCCAGCAATTTCATTGCTAGGAAGTTAAACTTTGATATATTCACCTAAGGTTACAAAGACATGAAAGACAAATGTAGTAATTTTAGCACTTAAAAAATAGTCATAGTAAAACATTCAGTTTGCAACAAATCTCCATTAAAGCACAAAGGCAATTCAACTATGATATCCCACACAATAAAATACTGTGTAGCCTTTGAAAATAACACTAAACCAAGCATGGTTGTGCCCATGCCAGTAATCCCTGTTCTGAGAGGCTGAGGCAGGAGGTTCGCAAGTTTGAATGTCCCCTGAGCAGCTCAGCAACTTGGCAAGGTGCGCCTCAGAATTACAAAAATAAATAAGGGCACCTGGGGATGCAGCCAGCGCAAAGACCCTGGTTCAATCCCCAGTACTACAAAAAAAGAAAAAAAAAAAAACAAGTTAGATGAAAGTTATCAAAAATGAATCATGTAGTAAAATAGTATAGAATGAAACACACTTGAAGTTTATATAAGAAACATATAACTTTTAAGTTGTCCTAAGATCATCAGCTGAAGCTGATCTCTTTTCATTTTGGAATTTTCTGCATGTGATATTAAAACTGCAAGCAAACACATATGTACATTTGTACATTGAAAATGAACAAATTTAAATTTGTAATTTATACATGTAAAATGTGCAGAAAGGAAAACTAAAGAAAAACTGTATAAGAATGTCCAATATCTGCAGGATTTTAAAAGTTGAAAAAAAAAACATTCTCTTTAGAGCAATTAATTATGTTTGATTAAAAGACTTGTGTTATCATTTTTATCATTCATTAACTATTATAATCTCTTAAATTCATATTTTATTTGTACCCCATTCATAAGGTTGCTATGAGGAGTAAAGGAGGTAATGCGTGTCTAGCGTTTGGAGTGGGATTTGATGCATCTTACTCAGTAGCGTCAGCTGGCTATGGACTTTCCCACACACAGTAAGGGAAGGGTGCGTTGTGGAGGCAAAGAAAACAAATTGAGTTAAGTCTGTGATTTTGAATGTATGCAACTAAGCATTAATTTTCTATTTTCATTCCTATTGAGAGCACCTCTGTTAGACCTGGGGTATATACAGTATTAATATATTTGTAATATTTTTCTCTGCCTCTGAAGCTTCTCATTACTGTGTTTCACTGGATGCTTTCTAAAAACATAGTCACAATAAGAAAACTGAAGAAAACAAATGTTAGCATACAGTATTGTCCTATACACTGAAATACATAATCTTCAAACTGTATCTACTGATGCAAAGGGAGGCTTAAAAAAATTCACACTAGCCAGAGATGATCTGTTGGTTTGGATGGCAGGTGAAAAATGTCATAGTGCATCATAAATGAGGATGTGTAGAATGTGACGTGTTAGGGCTATGTTTGATTGTTTCCTTAGCAACCAGTCTACAGGACAGTTCTTGACTTGACTGAGTCGCCCCAAGAACAGGGTGCCTTCCACCCATGAAACGAGTCTCACAGCCTTGGAGCAGGGCCTTGGAAATCCCACTGGGAGAAGAGAGAAGCTAATGTTGAAGCAAAAAAGAAGACGTGAATGTGTAATAGGAGATGACAAGGTGTCCACTCCCAGGAAGCTTTCACTCAGGTAGGGATGGGTGCAGAAGGAGAGACATGATAGGCACCTCAACTATCCACACCAGTAAAGTAATTTCAGCTGGGGCAATGCCATAAAGAACAAAACGAACACATTCAGAGGTCCTGGAGCTGTATCAGCTTGGGTAGTTGTGGAATACAGTGAGATTATTTCATGTGATAGCAAGATATCATCATATCAGTGTATCAAAAGGATATTCATGCAGAGGTTCTGACGGCTGACACTCCAGGCAGAAGCGTTCTTGGGGAGGAGATTCTCTAACAACGAACCTCTCATGGATGCTGATGTTCCCCTGCTCCTTCGATTAATTAAAACTAGTCGGCCAATCTCTTACTTTCTAGATAAAGAATGTTTACTACACTTTTTTCCTTAGAACATTCTCTCATAGGTGAAAGACTGAAAAGCTTTCACTTAAGACTTAATACAGATTTCAAGTCTCTTTCTACAGTGAGATGGTCCGTTTACTTCTTCTGTTATACCACAGATTTCTGATTCTTCTCTCTAAGCTGGGAGGCAGCTGTTTCTAATGAATACGGAGCGATTTAAAAGCTGAGGCTGCTACTACATTGTGAACAGATCTCTAGTAGCTGCTGCAAACTGCTCAGGCTTTTCCTTTGTTGGAACCACTAGAATGGCTCTGGCGAGTAGGAAGGAAGGCAGAAGAAGGCAGCTTACCCAGTTTCCAGGTAAGAACTGCCTCTGGAGCTCTCTGGAGCACATTCTCTCTTTCTAAGAAGCAGACCAACCAGGGAAAGGAGAGGGTTTGTACCAGATCACCTTCAGAAGCTGTCATGGATGGATGGATGGGGGAAGGGAACAAAGGAAGTGATTCAGACTCATTCTAATTGTGCAACTGGGAAAAATAAGGAAAGTTTGTAACTTAAAAAAATGTTAACTACATGGGCCTTCTTTAATGTGAATCATAGAATGATTACATAGAGGGGGGCATGCAAAAGAGTTTCAGGACTTTTTTGTGCAACTATTTCCTGAGTTCACACACCTGTCCCCACTTGGGTAAGAGGTCCAGGCACTCACAGACTTATTGCTGGGCTGTGCTGTTAAGATTTCTCTTCCTAGCAGCCTTAGATCATTTTCTTTAAATATTTTAACCATCCTGATTTCCAAAGGGAAAAAAAACTCAAATTAAAAAAAAACAGAAAAAGCTATTCTATTATAATAAACAAGCTAGAGAATCTTACACATTTCGTATGGTAGTTAATAGTCTGCTGATTTGTTCTGAAAAACTAAACTAACCCAGATTTTGTACAATCTTAACTGTCAGTGAAAATATTTCAATTCTAATCTTTACACTTGAGACCAACTAAGGAAGGAAAGTCATATTATTTCTTTTCTTTTGATTGGTAGACTTTTCAATTTTGTTTTTTCCTTTCCCAAACTGTTTTTACTAGGCAAGTCAAGAGAAGAGGTTATGGATTTATAACATTCACATGTAAACATTGGTTTTACATGTTATTACAATAAATATTCCAATTTTTTGCTAGTTTTGAAGATTGGGATCTAATCTGTTCATACCATTATATGGAGTAGATAGTGTATATTAAAATTTTAAGATTACCAGCGAAGTATAAATAAAAGTTGCGTGTCATGAAGTGCTACATGCTTGAATGATGAGACTTCTGTAGATATTAACTTTACCTAAGACCTCATAATGCAAGTCTCGGTGGCAGTGCCATTTATCTCATGGCAAAGAGAAAGAGAGTATTGCTATAATCACAGCTTGGAGTCATGGAAATTAATCTTATGCCACTGATAGCAAGGGGAAGCCAGAGGCCTCAAGCGGTGCAGTGGCGGTGGGCCAGATCTTGATTCATTCTTGGATGCCTCACATACACCATTTCACAAACGATACCTGGAGACCACTTTAAATATATTTTGTTTTAGTGTTAGGATTGATTCTGCAGAGAGGAATGTTTCAGGGGTGGGTGGTAAAGTTGTAAATAGAGGCTGATGGACTGATAGCTCCAAAATTACAGAGCTGTGAGCTCTCCACAAACTTGTCAAGGCTTGGCAGTGGACACTGGGGCTGGCCCCGTCCAGGGTGGAATCCTGCTGTGGAAGCAGATTGCTGGTGGCCCCTAAGTCATGTGCACTGGTACCAAAGGGAGTTCACCCGCAGTGTTCTACTCGGTGGATTCTGATTTAGAAGATCACCTCCCAGCAATCCTGGAAGGAGAACCTACGGAGTGAGGCACAGGAGGGAGAGGGCCAGGCATTGCCTCTGATTTGGGACCCTGGCCTTTCTTCACAGAAAATTGATCTGCCTGCAGTCAGAAGGAGGTTAGGGTTGGCCTGGGAGCTGTTTAGGTTGAGTGACATGCTGCTGTCCCTTGAACAGCAGCCAGCAAGTCACTCTGTCACCTGGTAATGAAGTTGGCTTCTTGCCTCAGTTTCTTCTTAGAAAAGCAAATAGCATACAAGGCTCAGCATCCCAGTGAGGTCGTCTCCTAGTTTTAATAATTCCATGTATTTAGTTAGTGCCTTTTTCCTCTCCCAAGAGCCAACTAAAAGTGTTTTCCATATGTTACTTCCATCGCCCTCATTACAGCCCCGTGCCTGAGCTGGTTAGAGATGGTGCTAATGGGACCATGGTCAGCACTCAGCCTCCCACGAGCCCCTTGGGAGCAGCTGCACTTGCATTGAGAAAGTCTGCTTCGAGGCCTCACTCTGCACAGCTCGCCATATCCAGTTACAGAACTTAACGGGCAATGACAACAATAATAATAATGCCTAATGTGTAATGAGTGCCCACTCTGTGCCAGGAATTTTCTAACTGCTTATCATATATCAACTAATTCAATCCTCCTCAAAACTTTAGGGAAGTTGTAGCACTGTTAGATCTATTATTTTTTTAAAGAAGACCAAGGCGCAGGAAAGTTAAGGTAGTAAGGTTGTACAGGAAATAATGGAACAGGGATTTCGGCTCCATCAGTTTGGCTAAAGTGAGTGAACGGTTGACCACGACTCAATACTGCCTGCTCGTCAGTGACACTGTGGATGGCATGGCTCTGTTCACAAGTCCCTTATAGTATCCATACACTAAGCACATCTTACTGATGTAGGGGATGGGGTAGGGAGTTGAGAAGAGGGACACGATTAGCATTTAAAAGGCACAAGTAGGAATACAGGTCCCGGCTTTCCACCTTACGTGTTCTTCCATTCAATTTTTACAACCCTTAGAGGTGAATACTGTTGCCTTCATTTTTCAGATTGGGATACTGAGAGTCAGGAAGTAATTTAAATACTGATACTTACTGGAAACTCTAGAACTGGAAGTCTGTCTACTTCCCACACATACGCTCTTTTCATGAAGCTTCAGATGATGCCCCACTCTAATTAAAGGAAATACTATAGCTATAAAAAAAAAACAGATCAGAGAAGAGAGGAAGGGGGTGATCAAGAGCACTGATATCCAGGATTAGAACCCCACTTTCGGGCTTCACTTACTACTTTTTTTCTTACAAGTACCAACTGCCTTTCTGGTCCTGTTTATCTACTATAGCCAAATAGAAACTAGGTCAATTTTCAGGGCCATAGGATCAATACTGAGTGGTAGAAGAGAACACAGTTATTTGCCAGTAAGGTAGGAATGCCAGAATCTCCCTTCTTTCTTCATTGGGTGGATTCAATGACATAGCTCACTGAAACCTTTGGGATAAAATTGATTCCTAATAAGTGAAAGATTTTGGCATCTAAAGAGCCCATGTCTGTAACTGGCAGCGCATGGGATTAATTATGTTATCATTCCCTTCTCTGGAGGCATCAAATAATTTGAAAAGAAGAATGATGTCCAGGAAACATAGGCTCCGGAGGCAGGCACACCTAGATTAGTACCTCAGCTCTGTCATTTCCTCCTTGGATGAACCTAGGCGAGCTACATGGCCTCTTTAAAGTTATTTTCCTAATCAGGAAATGGGGATAATAACTACTTCTGTTGTGGGATTATTAAATTAAAGAAGAAAATAAATGTAAAGAGGTTCCTGATCATAGCTCAGTAAAGGCTTTCCATTATAATTAAAGGGAAGATCTTCATGAGAAATTGAAATGAATAACTGTGCTTTGGTTTCCCAGGGTTTGCTGGATCCCCTGAAATCTGTGTAACTGAGTTGTCAGTCTGATGCTTCAGATTTCCTTAACCAGCCTGTCTTAAAATGTTCACTAGTGCATGGGGATTTAGGTTTTTTAGTAGATAAAGTTTCAAAGTACATTGGCAGGATGCATCAGGTGCCTTGATTAATGGCTAAGTATATATTCACATTGGTGGTAATAACTAGCACATGTGTATTAGAAGTCATTTGTGTTATACTGTGCACTTTACATCATGATAAACAGCAGCAAGATCTTAAACAAGGACATGCTGGCGAGCTGGGTACAACAACCGTTAACACAGCAAGGCCTGTTAGTGGATTGCAAGTTCTCTGTGGGTTAAATATCAAAACCAAAGGAAAGGAAAATAACTTAAATTGTTTCCAGTACATTATCCTCAATCAGACAATGCAATCTGGATATGAATTTCACCCCAAAGCAATACTTCCACTGTGGTTAGCAAAACAGACTTTTGTTTCTTTTTAGTTTAACTTGACCTAATTAAGGATAGGGTGTAGAATGTTGCCTTAATGCTCTGAGATCCTTTAACAAGTTAACTAGTTACTTGACATTAGTTGTTATTCCACAGCCTGCTATTACAACAGAACAGTTTTCTTTCAACAAAACTTGAAGTCTTATACACGGACAACATTTGAAGACACTAAGACTGATCACTAAGAAGGCTCAAACATCCCTCTCTTTCCAGCCCCAAATATTGTGCTCTCTTCTCAATGAGTTTTCACATCTGCTAAAGAGAAGGCAAGGTACATGCTTGAGTATTACTCAGTAGATTTAAGTTTTGAAATTTGTCTTTAGGGTGTCATAAGATAGCAGAGACCAAGGTTGGGGGAAACATGGTTTCCTTACAGTGTTGTTTCCTGTCATAGCATGTCTTTTGGGTCTTCCTGTCTCACTACTACCATCTGGATGTTTCTGAGAAAGCTGGTGAAGAGTCAAGCCTCTAGCATGGACAATGTCTGCACTTGAAAAAGAATGTGAAAGATTCAGAGTGTGGAACACATCTACAAACTCTGGGAGTTCAATTATATTTCATGTGAATTTCAACCACTCTCTTAGCTGTTTGTATACCCTAGTTAGCCAATGGACTTAAACCCAGAAATGTTTTTCACCTAGACTGTACATCTTATTTTACAAAATATTTGTAAAAGATTCTAACTACAGACATTTTGTAGATTTAGCTGAGCCTGAAAGACTCAAGGGACTTGTAGGGAGTAGAACTTAGTAGGTATCTGTAATACGAGGAACTCGTAAACAATCTCCAAATGTTCCTTGACTGGAAAGTAGGCATCCTGGGTAAAAATATTAAATGTGCTCCTTATCAGTAAAAGGACACAGCTCATGGGAAGACACGGCTGATGGGAAGGAGTCAGCACTGTGTCTGGAGTATTGTGGGTGCCTGATTAATGTTTATGTTGCTGCCTATAGCCTTGTGATCCATTGGCCAACCAGGGTATCCAAACTGCAAAGAACAATGGATTGTGATCTTAGTTGGGTGGTGGGACTGTAACAATCATAATGTCTCCCTTTGAGAGAGGTGAATGTAAAGGTGTCCCTCAGAGGACTTCGTAAGTGCTATCTGGCTGAGGTGCACGCAATTTGAAAATCCCTATGGATAAAGACTGCCTTGAAAGTCATCAGACTCTCTTCTTTCCTGACTCAAAATTTAGGTCTGCATTGTGGTCACACTCAAAAAAGCCTGAGTGAGACAGGTTTTTGATCTGGACCCACAGAGATGGACAGAATTAGATGTCAGCGCTGCTCCAACACTTCAATGGGAAGCCAGGGAGGAGTTAAGCAGGGTGGCAAAACTGAAGGGGGTCAAAGTAGGATTGAACAAGAGCTTAGAGTTCAGGCTTTGAGACACACAGCCATGGGTCCAGGGGAATCAGGGAGCCGTCATGAGCAACTGGACTAGGAAATTTCTATGGGTAGTTTTCATGTGCCAGGTTTATCACAGGGTGAATGCAGCTTAGCTTGGACAGTTTAGCAGAGGATTTCTCAAATACATTCTACTGACTCTTATTCAAAATCCTCTGAGGAACTTATTAAAATGCAGGCCCTAGGGTTCCACTGAGACTTAATCAATCAATGTCTTAAAGCCAAGGTCCCCAAAACTGTATATTTTGACAACCATCCCACTCATGGGAGTTTTAGGAATTCTAAGATTTTAAAACCACTGAAACACAGTAGAGTGTAAGGAATTTGAAGACAGAAAGTCTGTGTTTGAATCTTTACAGTGTGATCTTGGGAGTCACTTAACCTTACTAAGCTTTAGTTCTTTTATCTGTAATGTATTTCTTTATAAGGGCTGGTTATGCTAGCAGAGACAGAAGTGGTTTGTAAATGGAAATATTTTTGCAATTGTCATGTTTCTGGGTCAATGTGAAGTTTGGAGACTGCTACTATTGCACCCATTGCACAGGTCTGGGTATGCTTAGCTATCTTTGAATTCACTCTTATCTATGCATTCCCTAGAAAGCTCTCTTTATCCAGGACTTTATCCAGAACTTCTAACCATGTCCGAAGGTCAGTTTGGGGGCATGGTGTTGGAAGATGGACTCCTTGCTTTTTAAACCCTTGTGCATTAAGGAAGAAGAGCTTCAAGGAGGCAGAAGTCTCAGGGACCTGCTTTCTACATGGGTGAATTCCAGGGACTTTTAATGTGCTAAGCTATGTGGGACAGTAGCTAGGTCTAAGAATTAAGAAGTGGAAGAAAGGAATTAGTGTCCCAGATGGCTTGCTGAATTGGAGAAATAGGGAAAAAGGAAAACCTAGCTCAGGAGGAAAAGTTCTGAATGATACGTGGAGGAAACGATCATCACAAACACATAAGCAGTGTCTAGCCAAATGAGGAAAATAAGCTGAATGCAAGCCAATAAAATCCAGCTATCAAAAAAAACATGAGTGTGAAATTTGGCTGCACTGACTGAAGCACAGTTTTAAGGAACTGTGAGGTCATCGTCACTTTATCTTACCTTTATGAGACTTCTCTGTCCAGTTTTGGACTTCACAGTTTGAGAGGCATGGAGTACTTGG
Source organism: Dasyprocta punctata (assembly GCA_004363535.1). Taxonomy (NCBI): domain Eukaryota; kingdom Metazoa; phylum Chordata; class Mammalia; order Rodentia; family Dasyproctidae; genus Dasyprocta; species Dasyprocta punctata. The sequence continues at coordinate 81,788 of RJWM01001924.1, read as the reverse complement.
ACATGGTTCAAGAGATAGAAATAAAGATGATGAAATTGTTGGAGAATACGAACTATAAGAAAAAGCAAAGCGATCTGGTATAATTTAATCTAAGGAAAGGAGAGCTAATGGGAGTCTTAACTCTTCCAACCCATGGATTAGAATTGCAAAAGACCAGTTATTAAAGAATAAATAGGGTTGAGTTCAGCGGAAGGGATGTATGTCAACCGAAACAAAACAAAACAAAACAAACACATATTCCTGTGAACATTTAGAGTCTAACCAAGCTCTTGTGGCAAAGGAAAAACTTTCTAAATACTCATGAAAGGGCCACACCAGACTAGAGGACATGAATATGATAAAACATGGAATTAAACTATTTTGAAAATAATACTGATTGGATATGGAATCTGTCCCTGCTCTGGCACAGATTTGGGATTTGGACTTGTGATTTAGGGTAGGTAATCAACTTGTCTGCAACTCAGTTTCTTAGTCTGTGAAATAAAGGTAACAGGTCAGATTACCTCCTTGTTCTTTCTTTCACAGACCAAAAATTCATGTTCTCTGAAATGTGAGAATAGTGTAATGGCAACATTTAATTTGCTAAGTTTTCCTCCCAATGGAGGGGAAACAGTAAGTGTGCTGGAGGTTGTTGGGAGAATTTGGGCATTTGTTCTCAAGATGGGATGGCATGACATCCTGTTTGATCAGTTGATGCTATGAGCAAACTATGAGAGCTCTTAAGTCCTTATGGGGGAGTGTGATGGTTAAACTCAGTTATTCACTTGATTGGCTAGAGAGATACCTTGGGGAATAGTAAAGCACACTTCCGGTATGTCAGGATGGGTTGTGGAGGTGTGACCTTGTGCACTATTTAGGGTCCCTGGCTCATTCTTCTCTGGTGCTGTTTCCCTTCTCTGTTTCAGCTGCCATGAACTTAGCAGCTTTGTTATGCCACACCCTTCCTACACAACATCTCTGGCCTTAGTGCTAGCTAACCATGGACTGAATCCCTCAAAACCATGAGCTAATTAAACTATTTCTTCTTTTAAATTATGGGTGTCAGATATGGTGTCCCGGTAATGAGAAAGCTAAATAGTACAAAGAGTATCTCATTCTGAAAGAAAGGTGGAGAAGAGAACACAGAACCTTCCTGGGAAAAGGGATTCAGGGGGTGGAAAGGAAATGTGAGGGGGCACTCACAAGCCACCTAGAAATGAGGAGGAAAAGAAGCCACAGGGAAGAGACTGTGGAGCATACGGCAGGGTAAACTGATTGCTATGGCATGAATGTTAATGAGGCCCCAAAGATCATATGTTGAAATTCTAGCCCCAAGATGATGGGGCTAGATTAGGTCATGAGATGGTAAAGCTCTCATGAATAGAATTAGTATCCTTATAAAAAAGGCATTAGGAGGCTCATAAGTCTTTCTTCCATGTGAGGGCACAGAACAAGGTCACAGTTATATGAACTAGAAAGCAGGTCCTCACCAAATACCAAGTCTCTGCATCTTGATCTCAAACTTCTCAGCCTTTAGATCTGTGAGCAATAAATTTTTGTTGTTTATAAGACATTCAGTGTATTGCATTTTATTATAGCAGCCCAAACAGACTCATGTACTGACTAAGATGAAACTTTAGCTAAGGGACTGGGCAAATCCTAGAACCTGGTATAGATGTAAAACAGCTGAGATGACTCAAGGGGCTGCCACCTAAAACCAAGAGCACTAGGCTATCTTCAGGTTGGAAAAGTCTTCACTTCTCTAGAGCCCTAAAGTTCTGAAAGTGTATAGGCTTTGGAGAGAGACTGGCTTGGTTTTCCATTTTTCTGTATGATATTTTGGGACGATACTTATCCTTGTTAGAACAGCTTCTAGATAGTAAGATGGAGATAATATATATACTCCATAATACCTTTGTAAGGATTAAAGACATATAGTAAGAAGAACTGTTATAATTCTAATCTTGGCCTGGGACTAGAATTGAGGCAGAAAAAAAGGAAACATCAGCAACCACATAGTTTATAGAAAGGGTTTGAAACTGGACCACTACTCCTACTGATATGAACTAACTTTTACATAGCATTTGGACTTGTGTCCCTCATTAGATCCTCACAGATATTTAATTTTAAAGTAGATATTTTTAGCCCATTTCATAGATGAGCAATTAAGGTTGAGAGTGAACAATGCTTTGTCTGAGCTTATTTAATGAGCACAGTTTTTAGTAGTTACTCAAGTCCTTTGGCTCCAAAATTGCTGCCTTTTTCATAACATTTCTTTCAAGAAAGTGAAACAGGAAGAACACGAGAGACTGATTAATGCTTTAGATGATAACCAAGTTAGCTGGCAATTGCCCTAGAAAGAATGCTAAACCTTAACTGGTGGTTCAGCCTGCTGAGAACAGTGTTGGGAGAGAAGAGAGAGTCTGGAGTGAAGCTATGAACTTGGGCTTAGAGGCCCCATCTTTGGGTGAGGCCCCTCCTCTCATCCCTTTGCTGTCAGCCCCTCCTCTCTGACACAAGCAAAGCAGGAGCTAGATTAGCACAGCTTTCTGTTGTCTTACCAACTGAATGAAGAGGATTCTTCTGTCTGTCTCTTTAAATAGAACCATTATCACTGATTTATAGTCATCACTCTGTCCAGGAGCCCTTCATAAACTGTAAAAGCATTACTGAGTCACTTAGTTCTTTTTCCCTCTTAGTGGAGTAACCATCTTTCTGATGTTTTAACAGAATTCCTTTCCGACCAGCAAAGCATGCTTGTGATTTTCCTCTCCTACTTTAGATATCAATCTCAGAATTGGACATTCACTTCTGTTGAGGCAAGATCCAAGGCTTCTAAGTCCCATAACACAGATTTCCCCACCAAGCACTGACATTGTGGCTTCTCTTTTGTTTCTCACTCCGAAGTGCACTGAGACCCTATTTGGGGCCAGCCCCTGTTCTGCTTTGGGATTATAAGAATAGGGCTGACAGTTTCTTTTCAAAATAGTTTAGATGGAGTCCTGCTGGAAGTGAAGAATATGACTAAGTGATTTCTTAAAGTCCCTTCCAGCCAGTGATTCATCAGACGCAGAATTTTAAGTTGGAATGGACTGTAGTATTCTGAGCCAAATGTCTCATTTTTGCAAATGAGGAGAATGAGGTCCATAGAGGTTAAGAGTTGTGGGGCTGCTTGCTACAGTGGAAAGAATATGGGATTTAAAGTTAGAAGTTCTGAGTTTAAGGCCAAATTCTAAAGCTCCCATGCTGTGTGACCTTGAGCAAGTCATTAACCTTTAGTGCTCCACTATACCTATGTGTAAAATGAAAACAATGCTACCTGCTCTGCCTGCTTCCTAATATCATTCTGAGGATCATGTGGCACTATATTTAAGGACATGATAAAATGTAACATAGTGCCTTCTCAATATGTTGCATTATAATGCAATTTGTTCAAGGTCACACAGCGGCAAAAACCAGAATCTTCCAGTGTAGTTTGATTTTCATCATGCAATATTACCTTCTTGACATTTTTCCATTTCTATAGTTGTAAGTTTTTCCTCATAAGCCACCAACCACACTAATTTTATCTCCACATGCTTTCCTCTAAATCCTTGGATATGTGTAGACTCAAACTGTGGGAATCCAGACTGGCTCATATGGATTATAGACCAGCAACTAGGAAGACTTGTTGGGGATATCTCAAGCTGTCTTCCATTACATCACAATTATGGCCCTCAAATACAGGATTACGGGGGCCAAGGGACTGGGCACATTCATGAACTAGCTTCTCTAACGGGCTTCACTGCACCAAACTGGAAGTTGGAGTTGGCTATTTAATAACCTTTAATGGACTACTGGGCTATGCCATGTACCTTAGGGATTGAAGCAGGATGACTCTGAGCCACAAACTGAAGAAATAATAGATACTTTACATTCACAGTGGATGGACACTTGGGAACTTGTTCAGTGGTAATAGGTGGTTTGCTGTGCCAATTTGTGGTAGTCCACATAGGAAAGGCAGAAGATGACAGCTAAGTGTCACCAATGAACTATGGGCTCAAGGGTTATGTGTTCCCATGGACCACTAATGAGAAGGGACCACTGGTCTCTGAGCCCTATCATCATAATTTGTGCATTGGAAAAAACTGACCATGTATCATTTGCCCCCTTTATTAATCACAGGGTACACTGAGTCCTTAGGACACTGAACAAACTCATCTTTCCTACTTCTCGGAGCTGTGCATCCACCATCAGTACTGGTGGTCTGTGGCCCTCTGCTGTGGTGCAGTAGCCTAGCACTTGCTTCATTCATGACTGAGGCCAGTGCCAAGCTCATCAGGGGATACCCTTTTGCTATTCACTGAAGAGATGTGGGTCTCTTCTCTAGCAATGATCTGCTGTTCGAAGAGCACAACCAACAAACACATCCTGTTTCCCTGATTCATAAGCATAAAGTTTGTCAAAACTTTCAGAAATAATGGGGGAGACCAAGCTTGTAATAAATAAGGAGTCCAGCTTTTTTTTGCTCTAAGCAATAAAAAGGAAAAAAAAAAAAAAGGAAAAATTGCTGTGAGCCAGTTCAGCCAACAATTTCCATGTTTAAAAAAAAAAAGTTCAACTTGGAGCCATGTGGTCTCAATAAAGTAGTAAAATATATTTTCTTTACCCTACACTTCATGTGCCCATAACCTTCCTTTTAAATCATCTCTAACCAGCCCCAAATCACTCTGACCGCAAATCATTTGGTGGCTTTGGTCTCCAGGCAATGGAATGTGCTCTAGTAGACGGGGAGTCGCTACCAAGCGCGCTCAGAGGGAGCTTCCACTCACTGAGCTCAGGCACACAGACCCCAGCAAAGCCTTGAAAAGGTTCCGCGCTGAGATAGCACATGACATCATAGCTCAATCATTCAGGAAAAAACTGCAAGGGCTGCAGAATAGCACAACATGCCACAAACCACAGTGGGCAGATAAAGCCGAAGAACAGCTTTTCTTACGAAAACATTCACGAATACCACAGGCAGCTGGCAGAGACATGTTTAATTACATTTACAGAAACCCATTGTATCCATCAGCCCCACCATCTTTGGAGCTGACCAACAAATGGGAAGGTCACGGAAGCCGTCTTGGAAATGGAAAAGCCAGGAGAGCCTGAAGTTGATGTCATTGCATTTCATTATGTGTGTTACGATTAGATTTGACCCAGCTGTAAAATCATTTGATAGGCTTTGAAAGGATTTCCAAGTGAACTAGACCTCAGTAGTAACCTATGTTTAAATTTATAGCTGAAAAGTAAGTACAGCCCAAGGTGTGAGAAATCAATTATTCAGTTCATGATTAATTTAAGAGACAATGAGCTTGTCCTGGGCATAAACAAAGCTGATACAACTGCCGACTGCCATCTGCCATCACTTCAGAGGACCCAGTCTTGTATTTTGCAAGTGCCACTGGATCTTTTGTTTGTTTATTTTTTCAAAGGAACTCCTCACGGAGTTAAGAATACAGACTTTGAAGGGGTGGTAAATGTATTAGTTGTACCTTTAGGCACCTCAGAGAAACAAAGTTCAGCATGTACTGAAAGTATGATTAAAGCTCCAGGGAAGGATACTGTTCACGTAAAAGTGCTATTTTAAAGAGTTCCTAAGCATCACCTTACAATAATTGCTAAAGTGGGAGTTTTAAAGGAGACATTGCAGAACCTTCTATGAGACAAGAAGTGTATGCCTGAAAGTCCTAAGCACTCTCTAAATTTAGCTCCGTGGAGTGAACTCGGTGCTAATTCTAGTCTGTGATTCCACCTAAGTGAAGGAAGACTTTAAATAAAAAAAGATCCTGCAAACTACACAACATGCAAATAAATACAAACGCTGTAACGATCAAAGCAGGTCTTTTTTCTAAAGGGAAAATTAAAAAAAAATTATGTAGTAGCTATAGACAATAATGTCTACTAGTTATAATCTGTTCAGAAACATGTTATTTTATAGCCTGGTGATGTATCTGGCAACAATCTTTTTCATCAGATACCCAAGAATACTTTCCATTTTAGTTGGGGGTGGGGAAAGCTCGAAGGCATACTCATAATATCTTCACATAACCTCTAAAACAACGGTGGGGAGAAAATGCAAGGCTCTTGGGTTACTGAAAATAACCTGTTTGTCATTATGTGGGCAATTATAAGCTAGGACTTGCTTTTTAAAATTGCTAGGTTCAGCAGAGATTTCCCATGGATTTATCAGTAACAGAAATAAACAAGCATTCCACTGAGCTCTACAGAGAAGTGCAAGAGGGCTGTTGAGAAATTCTTAAAAGTCATGTAGACAGGCATTAAACTTAACCTACTAGGATGCTAAGTGCCATTCTAGCATCCTAGTGATTTTCTTAATCATCAAAAAATTGGAACGAACTGTTCTTGGGGGACGGCACCCTTGTCAGGTGGACCCCCCCACACTTCACACCAGCCCTGTCCTTTGTCAGCAGGCTACTGCCGGGCTAGCGAGAGGTGACTTCAGAGTCCCTGATGTACTCAGGTGCCAGGGTCATTATGCTTGCAGTGCAAGTAGATTGGGGAAAATCTTTCTAAAAGTCATGCTGATTCCTCCTGGGTTAGATCACTTCAAGAGTTCACCAAAATTCAATATAAAACGGTGACAAGCAATGTTTTCCATGCAAAGTCATGGGGAATGTCAGTTTTTCAGTTTAGACTTTCCATGGTAGACAAGCCATCAGGAATGCATTCTTCCCTATTGTATTCTGCCTGCCACTTGTTCCCGGCGAACCACGGCCAACCCAATGCTATCTAACGACAGAGGGACCCAATCCAAAAGGCTTCCAGGAGGAAACAGAGAAAGTCGCATTTCATTTTGTTAGACAAAGGACTGCAAGGGAGAGAGACCCAAGAAAACAAACAACTTTCAGGCAAGTGAAGAGGAACAGGTGTGAAAACGTCCAGATTTTTTCAAGGGGGGAAAAAATCCGCCCAAGTCTTCCCTGAAATAAAACGTTCCTAGCTAGAGTCCATTCAGCAACTGAGCAGCTCTTAGGCTGTTGGAAACTGATGGCTTTGTCAAAGAGTCTGCCGCCGGTTCAACCAAGGATGGAACCGTGTGCAAAGACATTAGCAAGAATATGAACACAAGCTGTGCAAACTGCTGCAGGCGTGTTAAACACAGCAAAGAGACGCTTCTTTGGTATCTTTTTTTAATGGGGAGGGAGGGCAACCTTCTCTCTCCCCTCCCCCACCCCAACTCTAACAACAGAAAAGTCGCGCGAAGCAGGACACGCGGCCCGAGAGAGGGTCCCAAAAAAGGGATTAGGAGACCGCGGCCGCGGAGTCTCCGGAGCGCGCTGCAGCCCCGCACCCGCGCGGAAGGGTTCGCTTCACCTGGGGAGCTGCGCGTGGCCGCGAGGCACACGCTGCAGAGCCTCGCCTCTTGCACGTCTGCACACTCTTCACGCTGACACTTACCGGCCGGGCAGAAAACACGCTCTGCCCTCCAAGAAGCTCCTCTTGGGGTCTTTCAGATCTCGGCTATTGTCCGCGTGCAACTTCAGAGCTCTGCGTTCAGTCTAGTTTGCAGAATGCAAGAGGGAAAATGAACGAGCCGCGGAGTTGTCTGGAGCCGGCCTCTGGCAGGCTGCACTGAAGACGTCGTCGCGTCCCACCGGCCGGTGCGAGGCCCCAGACTGCAGCCGGGACTGCGCCGCGCCCGGCTGCGAGGGGCGCGTGTGCGCGGGGCTGGGGAGGGGGAGAGGCGGGGGTGTGTCCTGGGGAGGAATGCCGCGAAGGCCCAGAAATAACTCCCTTCAAGTCGTGCCCCTTATCACACTTAGGAAGGCTTTTGCTCTGCCCGGGGGCGGGTGCGGGGATTGCAATCACTCACGCGGAGGTAAAAAGCAACTTCAAACCACAAGTAACATGTAAAGCCACTCGCCGGGGCTGCCCTGGTTTGATGCGTTTCCTGTAGAGCTCAGTGTATTTGGCAAATGTTGCATCTCTAAGACACCTTGGAGGGGAGGTAAGGGTGCAGGAGCCAGGTGGGGGCTGGTAGTGAATTTCTCTTAGTTATAAAAGAAATCAACTTCCGCCTGGGTCTTCCATATAGACGCTTCAGAGCAAAGGTATCTTTTAATTGCACCTTCCATCTGTATTATATTGCTCCCTCCGATGCTGAGTTACTGCAAAGCTATAAATTAATTAGCACATTACACATGAAACCCCTAGGAAAGGGAATGCCAAGAATAAATCTGGTCTTTGTTCTTTTTTATGTTGACCAAGCCTGCCATGAATCAAGTCTTTCCTTCAACATCTAGGGAATAGACCTAAGGTTGTGACTCACAGAGGGATGAACGTGTGCACATGGGTTGTCCTAAAGTCTCTCTCTTGTAGCATTAGGTCGCAGTGATTCAGTTACCACACAGACAGATATTATGGAGAAACAATAGGAGAAGCAAAACCAACCACTTAATAAAACCTACCTATTAGCCAACTATCACCCAGTGGCAGATGGGGCTTAATTTCTACACAGTTTAAAAGATGACCTCACTACTTCCATTTTCCAGTCCCAGAATTGCCTGTCATTTAACAGTCTGAGAAACAGAGACCCAGGTTTGCATTTTGAAATGTAAAGAAGAAACTCATAAGGCATCCATGAAGCTATTAATTTTAAGGTAGCATATAAATTGTCAAAGGCATGACGGACTCTTGAAGTCATTAAAAACCGTATCAGAAAGTGTTTTCCAGAAATAGAATCATCTAGAGAGGTCCACAATAGAGATAGTGCAAGAGAAATATTTTTTCTGAAGAAAGACTTAAACATTGAAGAGGGTTTAATGTGTATTTAGTTCATATGTATTATCCTGAGGAAGCGGCAGATCATGAAATACTGAATTTTTTCTTCTTTATTAAATTTTCTCCTTCCTTTGGGAAATCAATGTAAAGTTAATAAGACTGAAGTTGTTTTTCACATTGGAAATATCCTGAGTTTGGCAAGTTCAGTCCTTTCCTCCGTGCCCTTTTATTTCTTTCTTCTACATTTCAGTGGTACAACTGTACCAGAGTTGTTGAATAACGGAATCAAATACACTTATTTATCTCCAGTACATCGCAAGGAAATAGGGTGGTATTTTTGGGCAAGTTTTGCTAAGACACATTTCAGGTCCTAGTCACCTTTTTTAGTTTTTATTTCCAGGAGGTGTCATTGGAACAATCTTTCTTCTGTGAATCTAGAGAATATTTTATTGATTAAAATGTTCAGACAAAAGCAGAAGGAAAATTTGACAGGGTTTCAGTGCATGGCCACCATGAACCCAGAAATACAGGCAGCGCCTTCAGCTGCCTTTGTTGAAACCATGTAGAGTTTAGAAGTCAAAAATGCAGTCTGGACATCAGACGTGTATAAAGGTCTTAGAGATCATGCGCTTTCCGAGGTCCTGTGTGCTTGTGTGGACGACATCTTAAGGACAGATGAGCTCTGCTGTCCCTCCGCGTCCTTTGCTAGGGAGGCTCTTTATTGGGGTGCAGCTAAGAGTGGTGTGCACTGTTCCTGAAACCCTGCCTGTGTTTTGATGCTCTGCACTTTGGCTTGGGCTCCAGATGGGATCTGTAGAGTTTCTGGGGTCAGGAGAAGCAGCAGTGGTAGCTTTTTAGAAGAACATTCAAGAGGAAGTGAAGGACGGGGGAGTTTTATGACAATGGGAATTTCCTGCACCCTATGCAATACTAGTGAATTAAAATCTTCCTCTGTCTGGGAGTCATGACATCAGATTTTTAAAAAATAATTTAATGTTTGAATAAATAATACATTCACATAATTTAAATAACAGCATGTGCATTATCATGGTTGCTCATATCCCCAGTCCATACATCCTTCCACAAGTTACCTGATAACTTGTGATAATGATTTTTTCTCTAGACATTCAGGTTTCTTCATGCATAAAACAAATTCTTACTCTCTTGTCTTTATTTGTTAAAAATATTATATTTATAAAAATTACTTGCCATTATCCTGGCCTTTTTCACTTCAATATACTTTTAAGTCCTTACCATATCATATGTTTAATTGTTCATTCATTTGGAAGCAAACACCTCAATACTTAATCTCTGCTAAATACTGTTGTATTTGCTGGTGACAAGGCAGTAGAATACTTGACCAAAGTTTCTGGCTCTGTGACATTTTTAATCTGGGGGGTGTTGCACATAAAACAGACAAGAAATAACAAATAATTCACATATTGTATTAGAACTTCATAGGAGCAATAAAAAGACAGAACAAGGAGAGGAACTGGGAATGTGTTGGGGGTGAATGATTTAAGATGGACTGGTCAGGAGTGGCTTATTAAGAAAATAACACTTAAGTAAGGACTTCATAGTGGTGAGGGAGCAAGCTTCTGATTACTTGGGGAGTCCAGGTGGTAGGAAGAACTACTGCAAAAGCAGCATATTTGAGGAATAAAACAGTTCGGTGTGAATGGAGCAAAGAAAGTGCAGTAGAATATCCTATAACATCAGAGAGGCAGCAGAAAAATTATATCATGTAGGAGCTTGTAAACCAGTGCATGGATTTTTGGCTTTCACTATTCTTAGAGAAATGAGCAGGATTTCAAGAAAAAGGAAAAACGCGATGCAATGTACATATGTATCAGTGCATAGAAAAATGTGTTCATGTTTAATGTTGCATAGCAGTCCTTTGGATAAATGCACCATGACTTATTTAGTCAGAATTCCACTGATATAAATTTGAGTTGTTCCCAAACTTTTGCTTTAAACAATGTCATAGGCTTCCATATATGACATTTTATACTTTTGCAAGTACCTATAGCATTAATTCTCACGAGTGGGTTTACTGTTGTTTTGCATTTATGATTTTAATAGGCAAAGTGAAATTGCCCTTCAAAGGGTGGAACCAATTTCTATTCCCACTAACAATATTCAATAGTGCCTGGTTCCCCACAGCCTTGCCAACAGAGTGTGCAATCAAAGTTCTGGTGTTTGCCAATCTGATAGGCACAAAGTGATGTCTCACGATTGTTTTGACTTGCATTTCTGTGATTTTGAATGAGACTAAGCTATTTTCCATACATTAATAATCCAATTCTATTCCCTTTGTGGTGGCACATCTTTGATACATCTTTCCCTTATTCTGTTGGAGTCTTGCCCTTTTTTCTTATAGATTTCTTGAAATTTCATGTTTATTGAAAATATTATTCTTTCTGTTATGAGTTTCAGATTTTTGTGTTTTGCTATTTGTCCTTTGACTTGGCTAATGGTATCTTATAGTGTACAAAAGTTTCTAATTCTCATGCACTTGGATGTATAATCTTTAAATGAGTCAGTTATTTCATAAATTAAGCATGAATCCTGCTTTATTTTGTACCAAAAAATGATCTAGTTCCCTTCCCTGTAGTACTGGGGAGTGAACCCGGGGCCTCCACACTGAGCTATATTCCCAGTCTTTTTTTTATTTTTTCTTTTGAAATATGGTCTCTCAAAGTTACCCACGGTGGGTTCAAGTTTGGAATCCTCCTGTTTCAACTTCCTAGGGTGATGGGATTATAAGTGTGTACCTCCACGACTGGTCCCACTACCACTTAGAAAAATATTCCAAAAAACTTGTGGTAACAACTTTTGAAACTCAATCTCTTTCTTAGTAGTTTGTGTATTCATGTGGTTGTGCAATAGATTTCTGGAACATTTTTGTCATGCAGAACTGAAACTTGATTGCCACTGAATATAACCTTATCTCCCTACCTTCAGCCTGTGGTAATCACCATTCTATTACATGTTTCAGTGAATTTAACTAGCTTAGATGGAAGTGAAATCACACAGTATTTGTCTTTTCATGACTGACTTCCTTTACTTAGTAGTATAATGTTCTCAAGGTGCATCTGTTTTGTGAAATGTGGCATCGTTTTCTTTCTCATGGCTGAGTAATATTCCCATTGCAGGCATACATCCCATTTTCTCTATCCATGCATCTGTCAATAGATGTTTGATCTACTTATACTCTTGGCTATTTTGAACAATGCTGCTACAAATGTGGAAAAGCAAATATCTCTTCAAGGCTCTGTTTTCAGTTCTTTTGGAAGCATGCTGTGAGTGGGAATGCTGCCTCATTTTGTAATTTTATTTCCAATAGTTTGAGGAAATTTCTCATTTCCATTTTGCTGATTTCCATCGCTGTGCTGCCCCATTTTACAATCCCAATTTCAATTCTCAGTTCTTATTGAGTTGTAGATGTTCTTTATGTATTCTGGATAGTAACCACCTATAAGATTTATGATTCACAAATATTCTCCCCCATGCCATTAGTTGATTTCTGTGTGGATTATGTCTTGTGGTGCATGAGGTCATTAAGTCTGGTGTGGTTCTATTTGTCTGTTTTTGCTTCTAGTGACTATGTTTTGCCTTTCTACGTCTTTATAATGGTAATCTTTTACTCTCCCTTTTGAGAGTAAGTTTTATCATAGTTGGTACAACTACTGGATGTCTACTCTGTTTCCTTGGTTGATGTCTTAGATCAAGCGAAACTCACACACTGTTTAATAGTGAAACTTTTTAATATCTAGTGGGAGCTAGGCATGGTGGCACATTCCTGTAATCCCGGAACTGGTGAGGCTGAGGCAGAAAGTTCAGCCAGCCTCCATAGGGTGCACAAAGTGATCTCTCTTGTGCACACAGTATTTCATTTTATGAGGTGGTCCTTGGTCCCCATTCTTTCTTGCCCAGGTCCTGCACCTGCTACTGCAACACCAGTGATAAGGCTTTCTGCTATTGATCTTTAGAGAAAATTCCTCTTGGAGAGAAGTTTTTTCCTGATGTTTTCTGAGATTCCCACACTTAATGTGCTTACATGAATACTAAAATGCTATCTCATGAACAAATACTCATGTATGTTATTTAGGCATATATGTTCACGTATGGTATTTTTTAGGAGTCCATATTATTTTTTAAATAGAGTAATATAAACAACTACTCCCAGATTTCAGCTTTAGAACATTTATTTTGGAGGCGATATAAATAATGTCTTTCTTAGGCAATGTGACATGGGCTCACCTGTCATCCTTCCAATAACACTATGAGTTTTCCCATTAAACAGACAGGAGAGACTGAGGTCACATTTCCTAAAAATACATTTCCTCATCATTTTTTACATGAGTAGGTAGATAACTTAGCTTTCAGGTAAACTGTAGAAAGGCCTCAATGCTGTGAGAGATGTTTTCTGCTACTCAGAGGACAGAACAGTAAATGTTAATGTTGTTGAAAGGCTGGAGAGTTTTCTTAGGTAGATCATAGAATCTGCTCCCCTGGTATAACTTTAAAAAGAAAAGAGAACCTCATTTCTTTGGGACAGTTGAGTGTGGTCCTGTGCCTGGCATGGGTGACTGGACAACCTCTGGTGCCCCTTTCCCCCCGGAATTCTCAAAAAGAAAATCTCAGGGGGTCTCATGATTCATTTCAAGCTTAAGCACCAGAAGTATGATCTGTCAAATGATTGTTAGCAACAACATTCAGATTTAAAGCACAAAGTGGTTATGTAGCAAAATGCTAAAGAAGAAATTTAAGTATAGACCTGATTACCGCAAAATAATAATGCTACTTTTCTTTTGGGTTTAGAGACTGGGAGATTATAATCAACTTTCAGTTGCCTCAGGTTGAAGAAAATATAAATGTTTCCATGTCTCTTTTTCTCTGGGCTGAAAGGAAGAGGAGAAATGCATAGAAATCTTTCACATGGAGATACTTCAGGAGAATGTTTTCTTCTAACTAGAAATTCCAGGTTGTCCTGAAACTCAACATCTGAATCATGCTGACTAGCAAGACATTGTTTGAGCAAGACGAATTCTGAACATTCTTCGAGGCTTCATAAAAATCCCCAAATGATGGACAAATGCTTATGTTGTGGTCATGCAAAGAAAAGCCCCCTCGTGATTGGGGATTGAGTTTACTCGTTTTATATTTATAGTTTCCACACTGGAGGAATGTAGAATTTGGCATGGGGAAGAGGATGGGGAAAGGAAGGAAGGAAGGGAGACCAGGCTTTGTCTGCATGCGAGGTTGTGTGAGAGTGTGTGTGTCCATGTGTTTGTGGCATGCGCATGTGTAAGTGTGTGTGCGTGTGTGTGTGTATGTGCATGTTTCAGGAGTCTACAGATTACTTCCCCTGTAGGGGAAGAGAAGTTTTATTTTTTTATTGTTTGGTTCATTTGTTTTTAAAGCAGAATCTCCTTCAGGTCTCCAGTGCCAGAGAGTGGCTGCAAGAATTTTTTTTACTTTGCTTGTTAGCAGCACCATCTGTTTACAATGAAAGTTTGGCTTCCACTTTTTGGCACAAATAAAAACCCTAGGGTGCCCATATAAGTCAAACAGACAAAGCATGTGTTCCCAGGCCCCAAGGATCACCCTCTTCTGCCTGCACAGGACTTTCATGGCAGATTTATACACCATCTTACTCCTACATAAATTTAGGAGGAAGCTTCTGAGAGGCAAAGGTGGGTCATAGGTCACTGGAATTCACAGCCCAGGCAGTGTATCTGCCACCTAACGAAGTGACGGACGCCTTGAGTCACACTTGCCAAGAAAGAGGTTGGTAAACGGCAAAAGAACCTTGTAGTAAAAATTCCTTTCACCGCTTGTCATGAGATTCTTAAACATTTGGGAGAGGAATTTATGCACCAAAACAGGGAAATATGGCATTTGCATAATGGCTAAAAATGAACCCAAATTCCAGGTAAGAAGTCATGTTTCCATAAACAGTAAGACATAAAGTAAGCAAATGAGAGAAAATTTTTAGTACCGACTATCAAGTGGGGTGTGGGGGGACAGGGCTGGCAGGAGCAGCTAGGAAGCGCATGTTGTGTACTTGCTTTCAACTGGAGTTCCACAGCTCCCCACTCGGAAGCTGGGCATTTTGACCCTCTCCCCACAAATAAACTACAGTTAAGGACTTGAAAGATAGCAACAACGGTGAATAAGCTACATCCTGAAAAGTTTTAATAGGAATGAGAGCAGCTTCATAGAATATCATGCGCATGCCACTGCACATCGCTCACTGAACCTGCCTCCCCCTAGGCTATCTGCTGAGACAAGGTGTGCACCAAACCTTCAGAGGTCAAACAGTGTCTGGGGAAGAGCGAACCAAGCAAATCCATGTGCATCTGGAATAGCAGAAGAATTAAGTGTGCATCTGCTGGTGTGGGATTACGGTGTTCAGGCTGCGTATGTCAAAATAAAATGGGTCTGTGTAAAATGTAGATTCTCAGGTACCATTCAGAGAACCAGGGTAGGGCCAAGGGATCTACATTTTAAACGAGTGTCCTCAGTTTTCTGATGGACGTGAACCTCAAAGCCTGCTTTGAGAATCACTAGCTTAGAACATTACAATGTTCTATTTAGAAATTTTTATACATGCCATGCGGGTTTTCAGTTATATACATCACAGATTAATCAGAAATTTACTCAGGGTCTGCATCCAAAGTCTGAGCTCTTCCCTTGACAAGGCTGTTACCATCTCTACCTGGGATGGGAGAGTGTTGGGGTGCACCAGGCTGACTACGTGGATAAGGTGTGCTTGTCCCTGGAATGCCTCCCTTGAGTTAGCCACTGTGTGATGCCTAAAGTGACCTTCCACAGCCAGGCTGACCAGGGAATGGCGGCACGCTCTCTATTACTCCATGATTTACTTTTATCACTGAGTAGTGCAACTTGGACATTTTTTGGTTGGGTTCCCTGGTTCGTTTTTTATGGTACTGGGGATCAAACTTTCGGCCTTGCGTTTTGCCAGACAGGTGCTGTGCCACTGAGCTAAATCCTCGGCCCCTCCTTGTTTTATTTATTTCTTTATTTATTTTTAAGTGCTAGTAATGTAATAACTTGGGTGGCGGTGGCAAAGATTTAGCTCAGTAGCACAGCACCTGCCCAGTAAGGGTGAGGTCCTGAGTTTGATTCCTGGCACCACCAAAAAAATATGCAGTAACTATTAATAATTAAGCCTGCTAACTGTGTTGTTAGCACGGAGCCAGGGTAGTTTGTGGCTTGCGTGTCATTAACTGTGCTCTGTTCCATGTCGGCAGAGTGTGTTTGTTCACTGTCTTAAACATTCGTGCTGTGAGTCAGGAAAACGTGGATGGTTTTGCATAGCCTTCTCACTACTGCTGGAGAAACTTGAAATGCACTCTCCTGAGTACTGGTTAATGGAACCATGGTTTTCATTATAGAGAACCGTGTTTCTGTTTAAGACTAAATTTGATGACAGTTAAATCTGATATTTCAGAGTATTTGCAGGAGACTAGGCCTGAGGTGGACCAAGACTCTTGGATCTTGCCCTTTTTAGGACTCCTTTAGCAATAAGAACATTCAGAAGTGTTGGTTCATGCTCAACAGACTCTCAAACACTGTGCATGCTGAATAATCCTGCAGATTGTTGTAACAGATTCTTCTACCGCTGTCATTCCCCAGCTGTTAGGAGCTGTTGATCTGAAGTGGTTCTCCTGAAAGACCCTCTGCCATGCATAAGGAACAGTTGATCCCAACTCATCCAACCCCATTGATAGCAGCCCATGTTGAACCACTGGTCATTCCAGCACAGGCAGCTTGAGAGGTTCCTGACTGGTCATTCCCACAGCAGCATCTTAACATGCACACTGGATTAGGTCATGTCCGTGTTTAGAACAATTCAGTGGCTGCCTGTTACAATTAGATTAAAAGCCAAAGTCATCAAAATGCCACACCGGACATATACGATCTGGTCACTACTTCCTTCTCCAACCCCTTCTACCTCCCTTCTCCATTCCAGCCTACTGGATTTCTTTTAGCTCCTGGTCCATGGTGACTCCTTTCACTCTTAGGGACTTGGCTCCAGTTTCTACCCATCCTTCAAATCTTTGCTTTTCAGACATCTAATTCCTTAGATAAGCTTCCTCCATCCTTGGACTCCGCTCTCCTACCATTCATCAAAGACATCTATGTCTGTGTAACACGCTCTTCTGCTGAAGGGTGGCCTCTGTGAGCATGCGCCCCTCAGAGCTCTGTGCCCCAGACATACCTGGCACACAATAGATACTCAAATAAGAGGGGCAGTCACATGCTCAGAAACTGCATGCAACATATTAAAAAACACCCAGATCTGTTGGATGTTGAGTATGGTAATAATTATTGTTATCATCTAGAAACTCAAGTGAAAGGAAGAGACAACATCCACTTGAAGAGCAAGGTGAGCTGGACGCAGTGGCACTATACCTGTGATTCCAGCTACTCAGGAAGTTGAGGCAGGAAGGTTGCAAGTTCTAGACCAACCTGTACAACTTAGTGAGATTTTTGTCTAAAAATAAAAAGTCAAAATGGCTGGAAATATAGCTCAGTATAGGGAAAGGCTCTGGGTTCACTCCCCAACTTGAAAAATGAAAAGTACTAGGATTTGTAATGACCTCTCAGATGACACCAGCAAGAAGTTAATAGGAAGAAACCTTATGAATAAATGAATATATATTTTACAGGGGCTAGTATTGTCTTTGGAAAAAAGAACTCATTTTTTGTGTCTATGCAGAGGTGACAAGTGACATTTTTGATTCCTGATGTCATCCAACAGCTTCAACCTGTGATGGGATGATGACAAACTGTATGCTGGGCACCTCTCCTGGACTTGGAAGAGAATGTGACTTTTCTTATGAATATGAACTTGGCTGGCCTTTGAGAACTCTTTCTGTACACTGAAGGGAGTTCAATAGACTGAGGTGGGTGTGTAACTGAAAGTTGCTTTGATATATTATCCCAGTGGGCCGCCTGTAAGGGATGACCTGTACAGCCCCGCAAAGCCAGCACTAGGGATGACAGTGCCCAAAGGTTCTGTTCCTAAATCCTCCCAGAATGGAAGATAATAACAGGATAATTGGCACAGGGTGGACTTACTTGAGAGAGCTCCTGCTATCTCCAGGAAACAACATGTGGCCTGAGTATGTAATAAAATCATATGTAACTTGAGCCACTTATTATTCACATGGTATGTGGCATGATTTTTTTTTCATTAACTTGCCCCAATTACCTATGAGCAGCGATTACAATCTCCACCCTCCAGAAAAGAAAACTGAAGTGCATGCACATTACCAGTCTGTAAAATAACTGGAGGTGTGAGGACTGGGAAGTTGCACCCACTTTGCAGCCACCTCTCATTTCCTTTCCTGTTCTTATCAGTATTACTTTATTTTCTTTCCTAAGAAAAATATAGAACCTTGCCGATGATTTCTTTGTAAAGCAATAGCAAGAATTTCAAAATCTTATTTAGACATCTTTCACTCGCTCTCCAAATCACAATCCTTTCTTGTATGTATTTCTTAAATTGGAAGAAAGTCAGATTGTGGTGCAGCTGGTAGAGGGAACTTCATAACTACACTTCCTGATGTTTCCTTTTCTTCTTGTTGTTTTCAAAAGTCATAATTGTCACACTTACTTATAATGATCGAAGTAAATTATTATTCATGTGCCAATTGTTATGCACAGTGTGTGATTATCATAATAACATCGTGAGGTTAGTTTTATAAGTATTCTTATTTTACAGTGCAGCACATAGAGGTGTGATTGAGATGGACAATTTGATGAAGGACACACGGAAAATAAGTGTGATGGGGGGAGGATCTGGATTCAGAGAGTCTGACTCCACCTACAGTCCTTACTCTAATAACCAAATTATTCTTTCTTGCATTCTGATGGATTAAACAAGGTTCCAAACTCCCCTTCCTTCCCATTCAAGTGACCCAATACCTGATTTTGTAGATTTGGGGTGGGATCCAGTAACCTCCGTTTTTGTTGAGCAGCCTACCTGCTCGTTCTGGTGATTTTAATCCAAATAATGAGGGACACTTTTACCTCTTGAGAAATACCAAATTGGGCTCCAATCAAAAACCCAATCAAAAACTCTAATTAAAGGAGGAATAGAGACAGAGTATGAAGGGCTCTGGCAAACCTGGCTAAAAAAATAAATCCCATCTGTTTCTCCCCTTGTAAAACTATACACAATGCCTCACTTGCCTCTTATTAGTAGACAAAGTGAAGTCCCCTGATAGAAAGAAATGCTAAGTTCTCCTTTGTAAGTAAAGAGAGAATTCAATACAATACTGTTTTATGTTTAGCAGAGCACCCTTCTCTGAATTGCTTTTGATATTTTAGAGTTTAGAAAACATCCTTAAACCTCTTTCTAGCATAGATAATTTTATGTGAAATGAAAAACTTTTAACTGTCTCAAAGGGTACGTGCAGCCATTCAGACACCCTGTCCACATGCCTCAAAATGAAGACAAGTAACTGAAAGCAGGGTATCTATGATTACAGATTCTTTTGACATGAAATTAAATGTGACTCCTTGAAATACGGCCCAGTTT
The DNA here is from genome assembly GCA_004363535.1 of Dasyprocta punctata. NCBI lineage: Eukaryota > Metazoa > Chordata > Mammalia > Rodentia > Dasyproctidae > Dasyprocta > Dasyprocta punctata. The sequence continues at coordinate 62,461 of RJWM01001924.1, read as the reverse complement.
AAATTCAAGGCCAAAAGAATCATGTAAAGAACAGGCAAAAAAAATATATATATTGCAGCAGTCATCAAAACCCAAGGACTGTTAACAACAAAGAAGATGGTGCAAAAGGTGGTAACGCTATCATCCCTCCCTTAACAATCACACCGTAAATAACCATTCCCAGCTCGCAATGAACACTTTTCATCCATAACTTGCAGGCAAAGACCTCATAAATTGATTTGGGATTCTTTTCCTGTTTGACCACAAAGCAGTGATTATTTAAAACTGAAGGCTCCTGCTGATAAATTTTTTAGAGAGTCACTGGTGGGATTCAGATTAGTTGATATTCATTGCTTTGGTGACTGACACCTCCAAGATAACATGAGAGGAATTGCACCCTCCCTTTAGCAAGGGTTACAAATGTCATCTCAGACCTCTCTGGGATTCAGCCTGAGGACCACTGGCACCCCTGTGCTTTCAGTGGACCACTGGTGGCACTGGCAAGGTGAGGAGACACATGCTTTTGATTATCTAAAGAGAATGAATATAAAAAGCAAAACTTAATCCAAGGAGGAATGTAAATCTGCTCTTTGTTCCCTGTTGAAATGTGATGTCTGTACTTAAGAATTCCTTTTGCCACTAAGTGGATTGCAGCCAGATACTGACACTCAGACCTCAAGTTCTGTTATGAAACTAGAAGGAGAAATGTCTTCATGATCACCAAGTGTGTGGATAGATGGTAATGAAGATAAATCATTTTTTCTGACCCTGACACCGTGATATTTGTGGTATATGCCACATGCAGTTTTTTAAAAATCATGTTTATTTATATAGCATTTGGGACAGAAAGTGACTGAAACTGAAGCATGAATGTAATTTCTATCTTTGGTGATTTTTATATTAATTTTAAAAGTAATGTTTTATGAAAGTTTAAAAACTTTTATTATTACATGTTTGTAGTACATAAATGATTACATTACTGGTACAGGTACCTAACACATCTTAATTCTTTTTTTCCCCTTCCCTTCATCCCTCTTTTGTTTTGTCAGCATCAGATTGACTTATTGGTCTTATAAGTCCTTACAAAGTTGATTATCATATACAGAGATTAACAACCAGTCTAATTGGCCAAAAATCATGTAAAACACTTAAGATAATCATACTAAAACAAGTTATATTTTTAGATACATTGTCCATTCTAGATTACAGTAGCTTTCTCTCACTCCTTTTTTTCCTATTAACTTTCTTTCATCTTGCACTTTATCTATCAATTGAATTTTTCATATAAGAGAAGCAATGCAATATTTAAACTTGTGTGTCTGATTTGTTTAACTTAATGTTGCGGTCTCAAGGTGCATCCATTTTTCTACAACTGAAATTTATTTTTAGCATCTTCCCCAGGAAATTAGGGCAAAAGTACTCAAAGGAGATATGGCAGGAAATATGAGACAAATGCTACATAGAGCAGTTCATTCCCTTAGCCTATTCCTTTGATTGTGTAATCTTAATCAATCAACTACTGAGTATCCATGTATTTGTTCTTAGTGGTTCAGGCTACTCCTCTCATTTGCTGAATCTTGTAGCCATTGTGTTTTAAATGGCCTAAGCCTATTGCCAATATTGCTGTTGATGCTTTTTAGTATAGACTCAGTTTGAGATGATTCAAATAGCTTATTGAAATGACTTAGTTCCACACTGACTTGGTTTACACTGCAGGGTAGTGGAGGAACACATGCTTTTGAAAGAAGAGAGGCCTTTGTTATTAGGGTTGCTTTCATTTCATTGTACTTTTGGTTAGCTTTTTTTTTTCTTTTAAAATTTAAATTCTTTTCCTATGATCATTTAAAAAATACACTTATGTTAGTGGGCAGAATAAAGCCCAGCCACATCTAGAGGTTTGGGTAAGCAATGAGAGTTCACTATACAAAAACAAAGGCAAAATGAGACCACTTAATAAATCTTTGTAAAAGAATACACAATGCTTACAATATGTTTTTCACCAGAGTCTCATGTGTTTATTGCTGCTTTATGGTTTTCCAAATTAGAGAACGTTATTTCAAACAGGTATGATACACATATGTGCAATTTCCAGATAAGAAATCCTTGGAAAAAAAACCCTAGAGGCCGGTCAGGGTGGTTGTTCTCTCCCTTTCCAGTCTTGGGGCTGTGGGTCTGGGCTTCGGAGCTCTCTCAGTGAGGCACTGTGCCTGCCGTGGGCCTCCCATTAATTTACTACTATTACTACTTCTAAAATGTGAGCAACAGGGTCTACAGTATCTTTTTTTTTTTTTTTTTTGGTAATAATATAGTCCAGGACTTTAAAGAAAAACTGATTAAGACCAATGTAGAGCTCACATGATAGAAAAAAGAAAAGACAAGAAGCGGGGCGCTAAGCCAAGAGGTAAAGAGACTTTTAATTTTCTTCCAGAAACTGGAGATTTTTTTGCTAGAGTACAGGCGCCATCCACACAGACAGAGCTACATCTGATGGACATTACTTATGACATTACTTAAGCAGAGAAAGAACAGCCGAAACCAAATTCTCCAGCCTTAAATGAATTCCCAGCTACAAACCAGAAGAATAACACAGTTAGGGCTTCAGGGCAGCTGAATGCATAGCTCTACAACTCAGGTTTCTTTTCACGACGCTGGCATGACTTTGTGGCACTATGCATTATTTATGTGGTACCACTACCATGCTTTAGGAGAATCTCTGGACATGCGCCAATGAATTAGTTTAATCTAATTCCCTTTCTTTCATCTGTAATGAGTTCTCGTCTTCATAGCCAGCATGACTTGGGGCAAACTCTATGTCTCCTAAAGACTTGGGGTAGTCCCAGCAGCTCATTATTTCTAATTACTCTATTATCTAAAAGTAGCGCTGAGCTCACTGCACAAACCAGCCAAAGGAGGTAGGATTCTTCTCTCGGCCACTTTTTTCTCAAAATTAATATGCATATTTCACAGTGAGGCCCTTACAGTCAGTAAGTAAAACCTGAATCTATTTCTGGCATTGTTATCTGGAATACAGCACGATTGACTGTAGGGAGTGTTGACACACACCCAAAAGATGAGGAAAAGATGATGTGGGAAAGTAATGATTAAGACTAGGGGCAGGATCTCATGCTGTGGGAGTTTTGAAAAGAACTACAGTCTATACCTTTTGATGTAGTATGACATCAAAAACATATGATGCTTCAATTAAGATTCATCTCAGCGATAATTGAGTGTCTCTATTCATTTTGGGCACAGAACCAGAATGGGGTGGAGGTTAGCCTGGTCTCAGCACAGGGCATTTTACATCCCAGGAAACCCCTTACTCCTAAACAAACCAGGATTATTGGTACCCCACAAAGCACATAGACATAGACATTTGAGATATGTTAACAGATGTGTTGCACTTCAGATACTGACATAAGAATGTCATTTTTTTCTGTTGTGCAACCTTCTGGGATATCCCCTCCCCACTTGTTACAGAAGGCAGCTGATGAGGAAAAGACATTCAGGAAGAAGAATCTTTAGGTCTAATACTAGCAGGATGGATTAGTTGTGATATAAACATAGTGGTTTTGAATAAGTGGAGTCTAGAGAACTTTCTGAATTTCATCGGTACAGAGATACCAATCTTTAAGTATAAGGATTCATTTTTTTCCACATTCTTTCTCTAGGGAGGGTTTTGTGTGGTGCTATTTGCCTACACAGCACTGGGAATAGATTTTTCTGGAAGCTCACTGTAGAGCTATGAAGCACTGTGTGAACCCCTCAGTTGATCCCCAAGGAACTTCTAGTAAAAGAGGAAAGTATTTTTCAAAAAGTATTTTTGGTGACACCCCTCTGTTTTTTTTGGATGGGTCACCATGTTAACATAGACTTTGAAGCAGGTGCAAGGCAGTGTGTATTAATTCACTCTATGTTTGGATCTTAGATTTTGGACCCAAAGGACAATAAACAGCTATACCTTTGGATGCCAAAATGCAGCCAAGAAATACTTCTGCCATGGTTCAGTTGCTGGATATATGGAGCAAAACAGCTGGGGTTCAACTTGACGCAACCGTGATTCTTGGAGCCAACCAGCCCCAAATCAGAGAAAACTGTGGAATTTTCTGAAACTGGAACAGAAGCTACCACTCTGGAAGAAGTCATGTGTTAACCCAGATGGATTCACCACACGGAGATAATGGCAAAATGTTCCTTGACTAGCAGGAGGAAAAGGAATGATCTTGGAAATTATAGGATGAGAATTTTTCTTTAAAAAATTAGAAAACCCTCATATTTCATTTCCTCTAACAATGTAGAAGGGTAATACAACCATTATGGAAACCAGTGTGGAGATTCTTAAAAAAACAAAAAAACTAAAACTGGAAATTCCGTTGTATCCAGATATTCTCCTTCTAGGCATCTTCCTGACAATTAAAGACATCATATTATAGTGACACATATACATCCACACTTGCAGAAGTACTATTCATAATAGCTAAATTTAGAAGTAAACTATATGTCCATCAACAGGTGAATGGACAAAGAAAATGTGGTATTTACACACCACAGAGTACTACCCTACAATAAAGAAAGAGAAACTTGAGTTATGTATAGGAAAATGAATAAAGCTTGAGACTATATAAGTGAAATGAATCAGACACAACAAGCTTAAATATCTCATGGCTTCTCTTACATGAGAAATCCAAAATTCAAATAAAGAGAAAAATAAAATGTGGGTAATAGGAGGTGAGATAGATCTTTTGCAGATAGGAAGGCAGCGGTTAGGGGAGGAGAGAGGATGGAAAAAGAACTCCCCGTGAGGAATGTGATCATTATGTACTATAAACACACACTAACAAGAAAAAATTGGACAAACTCCCTCTTATTTCAAGGGCACCTTATTTCGTAAAATTAGAGCCATTTTAGGAAGTTGAGAAGAGGTAGCCAGCTGTGCTTGCCTACATTAATGGAGACTGTATTATCAGATTTCTTTGTAAAACAGAGAATCAAACACTGTTAAACACTGTCAGGAAAGTCTGCATACTACACTATACTAGAAAAGTCCATGCGGTGTTTCAGCCCAGGTTCCAGATAATCATGTATTAAAACGCTACTAGGAGGGCAAAACTTCAAAACAGGAAAACATCAGATTAAATATAGCCTGCAGAATTTGTCATTAGAACTTGGTCATGGGATAAGACTTCAAGGATCATGGTTTTGGTTATAGATAATCTACTAGTCTTGCAAAATTGACATGCAACATGCCAAATTAGAGGGTTGATGGGATTGCCGTGTTGAGTTTTCTGTCTGCTAGTTTTATTGTTGTTTTGTCATATGTTAACAAGGAGAGAGAATGGTTGTGCTTCACTGTTTGGACTTCAGGAGCTCTGGCAACTGGCCCTCTGGCAAGATATGATGGAATACAACTCATAGGATCAGATACTACCAAGTCATAGGGAATGATTTATGGCTGTTTCTTAACAAACTTAGACTTCACCGCAAATTAGTAGAATGGCCTTGGTTTTCACTGTTAGTGAAGCTCATTAGAGGGAAGCTGCAGGAAGTGGCAACTGTGGTAAACTCCAGGGTACAAGGGCCAATGGCAGAATTCGGCTGATGATCTTGGGGTAGACTTCAGAGAGAGAAAATGACTCAATTTATGGATCTCAGCTCTAGACCAGTAAGGGCCTGGTCACTGAGGACCAAGGGGTCCAGCTAAAGTCTCCTGGCACATGGGATTTGCTTCCAGCTCCCAAGATTGTCTTCCAGAATTTATCAAACTAGTCAACTTTTCTACCCAGGGACTAAATTTTAGATACAAGCAAATTTGACAGAAAACTGTGGGTGCCCAAGATTTGGGAACAGTCTCACAACTCTTTTGTTCTGGAAAGAAGGGTCACCTTGTGCCTATGGATTAAAGAAGCCCATTAACACATGATCTTCTGGGTACAGATAGAGAACCTGACAGACTAGCAACTACCATGGCTGCTGGTTGCCAATTCTGAAACCAGTGCTCCATTCCCCATCCCCCTCAATCTCTGCTTGACAAGTTCAGTTGATGAACCAAAATCATCTCCCTAAAGCCAGACTTCTTGTTACAGGAAAAAAACCAAACCCCTATGGACTTGAAGTCACTGTAAGTCAGGTTGTCCATTATTCACAGGTGGACAAAATTCTGGCTAAGATACAACTTGAGCTAAGACACCTTGCCTGCATGGAGAAAGTCTGGATCCTGCTGCTCAATGTTTAACTTCAGGATAATTCTAGATTCCCCAGCTTGACAGAGAGGCAGTGCTCTCGAGGGCCTCGGAGAGAATTCTACTCAGCTCAGCCGGAGACAGGAAGGAAATGGGGGTGTGTGCTGAGACCTGCACTGGATGAAACTCTAGGTCCCTCAGGAGGTTGTCCCCTTCTTTGTGGTGATTTCAGTGAGATGAGTTCAGAAAGGCAAAAACTGGCAAGGTAAAAAAAGTATTTACAGCTTTCCCGTTTCCTTCTCTCCTACCCTCCTGTGTCTGTTCTACTGGTCAGAGCAGTAATGGAAAAAAAATGAAAGACACCGAAATGTGCCAGAGTGCTTCACTTAAACTGGGTTATAGAAAAGTCAGACAAATGAAAGACCAAAACAACAAAAGCAACAAACGACTGTGGTTACGGGAGAAGGGTGAAGGGAAAAGATTGTTTAGAGGGGGAAAAGAAGAGATGTCTCTGAGGATTTCTAAAGACGTTTTGATGTATGTTATATAATTCCTCCTCCAGCTGCTTCAGGGAACTTCATTAAGCACTTGTATTATACATCACAGGGATTTGGGATGTGGGTTTGTATTGGTTTGGGAAGGAGCGTCATGCAAATATGGGTCATAAAGTCTCAGTCTCATGAAGACTGACCCTGTACTAAGTTATGAAAGTTCCAGGAGAAGACTAAAGTCATCTTGATATGCAAATGTGGGGTTCACAGGTGAGTGGTGAGGCTTCCTGTGGCTATGCTTCAGATACGGGTTCCTTCAAGATTGCAAACCATACTAGTTATGTACAGTCAGCCCTCTGCATCTGCGGGTTCCCCGTGGGCAGAGCCAGCCAACCGTGGATTAAAAAAATGTTTGAAAAAAATTGTATTTGTATTGAGCATACAGAGACTTTTTTCTTCCCATTGCTTGCTAAACAATAAAGTGTACTAAACGATCTAGTATACAACATATTTACATAGCATTTATACTGCATTAGGTATTTTCAATAATCTAGAGATAATTTAAAGTATACTGCATAGGTTATATGCAAATATTAATTGAGGGACTTGGGAATTGGTGGAGACCCTGAAGTAAATTCGCCTTCTTACAAAGGCATGACAGTAATCACAGTAATAGGCCTCTGTCTGCTCAAAGGTTCTCCTTTCAGGCCATTTGTGGGCTATAGGTTGCTATAGCTTGGATCTATAATGTTCCCCAAAGGTCTGTGTTTTAAAGACTGTTACTCAAGTTGGCACAAACGAGAGACAGTGGAAAATCGAAGAAATGAGATCTAATGGGAGATCTTAAAGATTTTTCCTGGTAAGAACAGTAGTGATGGTATAAAAACATAAGACAGACTGAATATGAAATGAAATCCACAAAATATCTTTGTACATATAAAAAGTTCTTTCTGTGCATTAATTTGTCATGCATTTCTTAAAATGTTATTTTAAAAGAGCCAGGCATGGTGGTGCACGCTTATAATCTCAGCACTCTGGGAGGCTAAGGTAGGAGGCACTGAGCCCAGTCTGTGCAACTTAGTAAGCCTCAATCTATAGAAAAAAGGGTTGGGGATATAACTCAGAGGAAGAGTGCTACTGGGTTCAGTTCCCAGGACCACTTGAAAAATAGTTATCTGAAGAGATGTCACTCCAAATATACTATGTCATTCAAAACAGACTATGCGGATCCATCATCCTTTATGAAAATGTAAATTGCTTAAAATGTGTAAAAGAGTGTGCTCCTTAAAATTAAACATAAATGAATATGGGCACTATAAGGATGAAAATTAAAAATGCAAGGCCCAGAGTTCAAGCCCCATCATCCTCATCTTTCAAAAAATAAAAAATAAAAATAAAAATGGAATGATACCATTTCTGTAAAGTAGTTTAAGTGAATAATGAACACTGTTAAAGAGAAAAACTCCAATGTAAAGATGCTTATAATAAACAGATTAACGTAATGATAAGTTCCTATTTTTGACTCATACTAGTGAAAATATAAATAACTTCCAGTTTACCTTACATGTCAGAACATAGAGAAAGACCATTGTGTGTAGGAATAGTGCTAATTTAATCATTATGTAAAGCAGTGGAGCACCAATTATAGAAATTTAAAATATATATGACCTTTAAGATCTATTTGCATAAATTTGTCCTAAAATTAATTAGGCAAGCTAATTGACATCTGCATAGCATAAAGTCTGAATACTTAAATACAAATAGTCAGCATTTGGGAGACTGAGGCAAGAGGATCATTGTGAATTCGAGACTAGCCTGGGCTACAAAGTGAGCTTAATTCCAGCCTGAACTGCATAGTGAGACCCTGTCTCAAAAAAAGACCAAACAAAACAAACAAACAAGCAAACAAAAAAATCCAAAAAACAAATAGAGAATTTGTCTGATGGCAGATTTCTTTTTTATATCCTCTATAAGAAAACTATTTTTTTTAATTTATTGGGGTAATGGTGACAGCATAGGTGGTGGCAGCTACAGAATGTAGGTAGTGCAAAAATGCCCACTGGTGGCTTCCACGTTACCCCAAACCAGGCTCCAAAAGCTCTGCAGATCTCTCATCCTTTGTCCAGCACTGATCACAGCTCCCACTTTGCTGGGTCTCCACCTTGTCTTGTCTGCTACTATCCTTTGTAGTGGTCCCAAGCAACTGACTGTATGGGGATCAATGGTGGGGGATATTTTCTTTATGCTTAATTATTTGAGATTTTTGGATCAGTCATTGGAGACTAGATAACCTACTCTGGTGTTCATGACAGTAGCAACAGCATTTTTAAGGTTTTGATTTTTATTTAGAATCATCTAGAGAACTTTTAACGAATGTAGAAATTTCAACCTTAGAGATTCTATCTAGGATGGGGCTAGGCATATATATATATATATATATATATATATATATATATATATATATATATTTAAAAACCCTAAAAATCAGTCTAATAGAGAACCACTGCTTCAGTGAGACTGTGAACAATAATTTGGAGGGACCAGTACAAACTGATTTAAGGTTTGGAAAATTACCCACTTGATCCTGGTCTGAATTGGAGTGCAAGGGGTTTAATATTAAACAACAGAAACAAAACAAAGAAGCAAACTCAACTTGTGGTCTCTTTCTTCAGTAAACTAACCTGATCAATGCAGATCAAATATCCTTGGACCAATGTAAAGCTATTGTATCTTGACTTACAGAAATGACACAGTGTTACAGAAAATAGTATCAACTGAGAAGTTTTGTTTCTTTCCCTCTACCACACTGAATAGGGCTGTGTCTGCCAGGCATTTTCTCAGAGCCTCATTAGACCAGTGTCTGAATTTTGGGTGATTCATCACCAATGGCATTACAAGGTAGCTAACATTTCCCCAGTAAAGTCCTTTCCAGTCACTGACAACAGGAATTCTCAGACATATGCACTTTATTCAACCTTTTTGTTAGACACTATTAGTATTCATATTGCAACATAATAAACTTACACTTTATAAAAATATGCTGCTTCCTCCAATTTCTCTGTGTGGTGAGATCAAGTGTTGTTAGTCTGCTAGTGTAACTGTGCTTTGTTATGTCTAGAGATGTTCACATTCAGGCACTGTTACATCATTTTTGCGGATTGTTGGGCCAATTGCTACATGGGTCATGTTAAACTTTCCATTTATAAGATTTTAACGAGATTTCTCTGGGTGTTACATGTTTCCTAGGGTAAACTGAGACACTTCTTTTGGTTGGCTTGCTTTCTTGTTTGAATTAGAACTGGGAAAAATAATCATAATGGATCTACGCTTTGCTCTTAGTCCCCAGTGGCTGTCCCTGATGAAGAGGGAGATTTGGCTGGTGATAGCTATGTTTTTTTATCCTTCTTGCTCAGTTACAGTATTTATTAGATTTGCTACTTTTTTGTCTTCCTGGGTTCTCCCAACATCCTGCATAAACTAGTTTCTTAAAAGAGTTTTCTGAGTTCTATTCTTGGATTACTATATGATACAGAAATTATCACAGGGTAGCATTTACCAGATTAAGTTCACTGGTAAATCTCACGAATTAGTTCTGGCTAAAAAAGAGTTTTATACGCAAGTGTGTTTGAGAGCTGGTGCAGACACTTTGTACTTAGAGGTTTATAAAGCACATTAGCACATGTCTATTATCTGAGATGCCTGTAATGAAACAAAAAAAAAAAGCCTAAGTTTAAAAACATTTCTCAAACTGTTTTGACCATAGAATATTTTTACACCTTGTGGACATTTTGGGAACTGTTGAAGGCACAAACCAGTTCAGATGTTACCAGTTGTTTAACACTGGTCAGGTAACAATTTTTTAAACCTAACTTGCCTAATTTGTAAGAAAGGGATAACACTTTGTAACCTGAGACTTATTATAAAAATCGTAAGAAATATCCCAATCAAAACATACTTGAACAAACTTGAAACAGTTTCAGCTTAAACATAGAACAAGTTGTACTTCATTGCACTTTAACATGTTCCTAAAATTTTTCCTAAAGTTTTTTCATAAGGTACAGTAAAATATCACTTAAAATGGTATATTCATAATTAACTAAACACGTTTTAACCTTTAGAACATTTGATTACTCATTTGCAAGTTTACCCAGGAGCAGATCAATAGTCTTAAAAATACTTTAGCATATAAAATTTACTATACAATAATTGCTAGATGAAAGAAAGAAAACTGTTACTTTTTTTCCTCAGGAAAATAAATCTTGAGACATTGAATAGAACTGAACTTAACAGGGTCAAGAATGTTTAACTTCTCTATTAAAATGTTGATAAACACTGGAAGCTTCCAGATAGCATTAGATTACTCAGACTCTTTCAAGGATCCTCTAAGGTCAGTCATAAATTAGAGATAAATGTGTACTTTTTTAAAGAAAAGACTTTCTATTTAGAGTGGATAATCCATGCCTGGAATATCATTGCATAGTTTTAATATATTCAACTGAGTATGTTTTCCCCAAGGCTGCTTTCAGGAACTATATTTTTCTGCAGTTCATGGATACTGTTGATAATAGTTGTTTGGTTTTCAAGGTAATTTGTATTGTTATCTCCCTTATAGCCACTGAAATGACTGTTAAAGTGATCTGGATATGGAATACAATGAAAAGAAAGTGAGGATAGACAAGCAACATAGCTGGAATCCAGCCAACTGAACTAGAGGTAAATACGTGTACTCTCATGCCAGGCCATACTTTTATGTGGGTTTCTGTCCTACCTGACTTCTGTAAGTGATGGAACTTAGCTTAGAGTTCAGAGTCAGCAGAAAGTTTCTGTATTTCCTTCTACTTTGTGTTCAAGAAGACTCGAACACACTTCTCCTGGAGCAGCTGTTACACCAGGTGATACTTGTTGATTTACTGGTTTATTATCCTCAATAGACTTTAAATTCCTGGAGGTCAGAATCTGTGTCTTAACTCACGTTTATTTCTAACAGCAGGTAAACTGGTGTTTTACACTTAGACATTGGATAGTTGAATGGTTGAGTGAAGGAGTGGTCCACAAGGGGCTTGTGAGTCAAGTATATTGTTCTGTTTTGGCATATTTGTTCTTTCCCAAGCCTCAGTATAAAGGGGTTTTGATGCTTAGCTGGTAGTGCTCTGTACCATGTATCTTTGCTACTCTCGCCCCGACTGGCTAGACCACTGTCTGACTCCAACACTGAAATGTAAGACTCACCGTTAGCCACAAGAATGCTTCACTGTGGGTTGTGGTTCATACTGTATTGTCCCTTCCTATCTTGGTTAGATTCAGTGGTTAGAAAGAGGAGAAAGGGGCAGAACAGTGAGAGACTCTGAAAGATAGCCCTTAGAAGCAGATGTTATGCCATGAGAAACAAAAGTAGAGAGACATTTGAAGAGGTAAGAAGAAATAACAAGAAAGCAGAGACAGGGATTTGCTTTTGGATCCCGTAGAACAATTGTTGGGCCCTGGAGCTCTTAATATATTCTTCTCTGGTGAGAAATGAATTTTCATTTCTCAAGACCAGGTTGTAAAATTGCCGAAGCTTTCTTTCTTTCCTCCTTCCCTCCTTCCCTCCTTCCTTCCTTTCTTCTTTCTTTCTTTCTTTCTTTCTTTCTTTCTTTCTTTCTTTCTTTCCTTCTTTCTCTCTCTCTCTTCCTTCCTTCCTTCCTTCCTTCCTTCCTTCCTTCCTTCCTTCCTTCCTTCCTTTTTTTGACAGTATCCCACTACGTATTTCAGTCTGACCTTGAACTCACTATATACCAGGTTGTCCTCGAGGTCATGGTGATCCTTCTGCCTCAGCTTCCAGTTTGTTGGGATTACAGACATGTGCCACCACATGCAGTTACGGAGGCCTTATTTTCTTATATATCTCTTTGTATCCTTGCATTAGCCTTCTATTATTTAAACTAACCTAAGCATATTAGGTGATTAGAATTTTATTCTTATTTTTATTAATCAAGAAGCCAAGAGTTGGATCTATTCAAGGAGAAAAATGGGAGTACAATTTGGTTTTGTATATGTGGGCTTTCTCCAGAGAGAACCTAAAGATCTCAGGCAGGTTTCTCAGCGTGGTTCAGAAAAGAATCATGTGGTGGTGGTGGTGGTGGTGGAGGTGGTTGATTTTTTCTAATAAGCAGCATGTGGCTTGTTCACGAATTACTGCTCTTGGATATACAAATTGAGCTCATGCCTTAGAGGTCTTATGGACTAAAGTTGATCAAAATCATCAATAACTAGCATTGTTCACCTGGGGCCATTCATTCCCAAATGATTCTGCTTGAAAATAAGATATTAATTCCCCGGAGTGGGAAAGATGACTTTTTAACTTAGCATGTGATGCAATGTGTAATATACGTGTAGGAACATTATTTACTGGTTCTGCAGAAACAAATACTTTGTTTAAAAATCTAGGAGTCTTAGACCTATGTTATAACTAACAAAGATTTAAAAACAATTCTGAGGCAAATCTAAACTTGCAAGGGAGAAAATATTGAGACATAAGGAAATAGTGATAAATCATTGATTTCTTAATATCCTTGCGTCATTCAGAAAATTATGCTAAAGACAGCTTACAGGCAAGTCCACACATTCCCCTCTTTCCCCAGGCAAGGTTGAAATTGCATCACCAGTATCATGTCCTTTTTTTGGAGTTGCCTTTTTATTTTTTGGGGACATTATTCTTGTAAATATTCTAGAATACACCTGTTACTTTCTTTTGAGATGACTAGAAGTCTTCATAGTTTCTTGTACCCTGTTGGTAATTACTTAAATAACTAGAATTTCTTTGTGTTCTCTAGATGATGATGATGCTGCCTGCAAATATAATAAATATTTTGTTTTCTGAACAAATGCCCTAAAATAGTTCCAACCACTCAATCATCTTAATTCTGTGATGTCATTGTCCAAGAAATCCTGACAAATTCTAGTTTATTTTTGTTCTAAAGTCATTTTCACAAGATTGAAATCAATGCAGAATAATAAAAAACAAAATCTTATATAGGAAAACTAAAGAAAACTAAAAATGGTATAGGTGACTTGCAAGCTGGGGTTTTCTAGACTACCCTTTATTGACTGTTTTTAAAAGATGAGTACAAGGATGAAAAGTAATTTATGCATGAGAAGTAATGAATAGGCTCTTAGTTTATTCATTAATCACATTTATGAAGAGTATGTCATATAAATACATTGACAATGATGAAGTTTTTTGATTTTTCAGAAAGTAATGTCCTGGACAACAATAACACAGGGCTCATGATATGCCCTGTTTCATGGACAGAACTACAAAATAGAGTCATCTTTCAAATGATCTTTAACACTGATTAGTCATTATATAGCATTTGGAATACTCTGGAATATTACAAATCATATACAAAAGACACTTTTTGGAGGTTTTTCTAAGTTTTTCAGCTACTCTTAAAATTTCTGTAATGTTTCAATAAATCATAAATCTGAAAGAAATTTTCTAAACTATTAAAAAAGTTCTGACAGCATTCTAGAGAAAAATTATTCATATTTTTATATAAAACATTGTCAAATTGTCATATAAAATGGTGAGAATCAGAAAATGTATAACAAAAATGTGGAGAAATATCTTAGAGTGGTACTCCATTAATGTAGATGTCATGTTATTTTTCTTAATTTTTTTGTTTGTGGTATTCACCATCTTTCAAAAAATTCTAATTGATTAGAACTGTTCCCATTCTAAATAAAAACTCAAAGTCATAATTCATCTTGTACCCACTTTATTTTAAGAGATCTCTAAAATTCTGTGAGCTTCAGGCACAAAAGGTGGACCCACCCCTGAATTTACGAGAGTGCCTGTTTCCACACACCCTTGCCAATGCAAGGTAATAGTAAAATCTTTTATATACCTGCCAATCTGATAATATATGGTATATCTTCATTGTTTTAATTTATATTTCACTAATTAGGACTTAAACTGAATACTTCATATGATTATTTTCTGTAGAGCTGCCTTTCATTATCATTGCTCATCAGTTGCCTTAAAAAAAAAAAGTCATCTGCTACAATTCTGGGTATACAGTTATCCTTATGTCTGTCACCAAAACCTTGAATCATTTTTTCCAATTATTTGTTACTCCTTGAACTTTGTTAATGGTGTAATTTTTCTCTCTCACTGAAAGCAGTTAATTTTTATTAGGTTTAGCAATCTACAACAGCATTTTGTAAACAGTATTACATCCAATACATTGAGGCTTAACTAGAAGTTGACTCAACTAGATAAATGAGATAAGTACAATTTAAGAAGTATAAGAAACCTGGATACTTTGACTTTCTCCAAGTAAGAGAGATGGTGAAACATTTTTTCCATAGCAGTCAAGAATTCTGGTTCTTCTTCTTTCCTTTTCTTACAAGGCCAAGTTACTTTGCACTTGGAATTTGTAAGGGAAGAGACCCAGCCTTTACATTTTGCATTTTCATTGTTGAGAAATGACTGAAAGTGTGAATTCAAACTATGTACACTGCTGTCCTCTAGGAGGACGTGCCCATCGGTTTGGTCTCCTGGGCTGGCATGTTCAAAAGTCGCTTCTCCAAGCTCTTAGCTCTGTATATATTTTGACGAATGAACTATGCCAACCTCATACAAAAGATAAGAGTGCCCCGCATGGAAACCCATTGTGTTCATTCAACAACCTCCCCCAAGACAAAAAACCTCAGCTGTTCACCTGGATGTCCAGTTATTTCTGACCTTTAAAGTTCACTTCAAATTTTTCATCAATAAAGCCTTCTTAGATCTTAAGATCTCATAGATGTTTTCATGACAGTTCATTCACAATATCTTCATAACACTTAAGATGTGCTATAGTGTAATGTATATATGCATATTTCTTCTCCATGTGACCATAAACTCCTTTTATGGAGGAATGTGTCTTTATCTTTTAAATATCCAGAACTCAGCACAGGATTTGCCACATAGTAGGTACACAAGGCACTTCTTTGTAGTGTACAGAAAACCTATAAACATGGTTTAAAGGGAGGGTAAAGTACTATACCCATACCTCCAAAGACTCTTATTCAAACTGAATCCATAATATATCTAAATAATAGAAGTGTGGTATGGATTATTTTAGTGATAATCAACAAAATTGGGTATTCTGTTGAGTAGGCAGAAACAATTCACTGTGGGCCAGATTTTTGTTCTTACAGTTATTAAATCCCGTACCTTCATGGCTGAATTCATACCCATGTTCACTGTCCAGAGCCAAGAACACTGTCACAGCAATCTGGAGACATTGTCTTGATTCAGTATAAATGGGTCAGCACATTCACTGTGTATTACCACACTTCAGAAAGTGAAAACTGCTCACATCTACAGTGAGGCATGGTTTGGGCACTAAAATGACTGTACACTTGCATTAATAAACACGCATCTATATAATTACACATAATAGGCGTCTTGGACAAAGACTTTAAAGCCTTTGAAACCTTTATAGCAAATGATGTGGTCTGGTAGAGGATAGAAGATACTTGGGGGGCCACTGTACCACATACTCTGTTTTCATTCCCTCTGTTCATTATGTAGCACACAGTTTCCCAATAACTCAGTGTAGTGTGGAAGAGTAACTGTCTCATTCATACTTTCCAAAATATAGCAGTGTTGAGAAAGTGAAAATATCACAGCATTTGATAGGTTCTAGGTAGTACACTAAGAGATATTGTTGAAGAAAACAAATTAGTGATTCCAGAAAGACAGTAAATAACCTTAGACTGCCCCACAAATCATCTTCACGAAGGTCAGGACAGATAAATGCTCATCTGGTGTCTTCAGTGACATCAGTTGAATTGACCTAATCCATAGGCTTCTGCTCATTTATCATTCACTTGGGAAAATGAGTCCCAAATGAGTGGTTCAAATGCATTTGACCTTTAGCAGTAAGACAAATAATTCATTCACGTGGAATAGATAACTCTGTTAGAAGATTCTATTAGCTTGGATTTTTTTTTGTTTTTTTATTTTTTTAGAGTTACAATCCCAGCAAAGTCTCTCTAACAAATCTGACAGTTCTATTTGGAGTTAGTTATGTTAATCCTGTTCTTTATCTACTATTTACTTAAATATACTACAGGTTTAAACTATCTACGGAATTTGGCGCAGGCTCAAACACCACAAGGACATCACTGGACAAAAACCCTGAAAGACATTGCTGGCACATTTCAGAAACTTAAAAACAACCATAAATTTAATGTCTAGTTGACACTGCTTGTATATAAAATCTTCACAACAACCCATTGTACAATCAGCTTCCAAACAACCCAACTGTGCTATGTTCTAGCTGAGGACTAGAGATATAGACCATTTGACCAAGATCACATAACACAGCTACAGTGCAAATCCAAGTTGGTCATGACTTTTCTACTAAACTGGTTCCATCAAGTTCTATACAAGCCGGTGCTGCTGGTGGTGGCCTTCATTTCCTACGGTACACACGTCTGATTGGTAAATGCTTTGTAGGACACTGTCCCCTCTCACCTATTGCTGTTCTTTCAAGGCTACTCCACAAACACTGCTTGCTCTTGTCTGGTCAGAAATGATGGTATCAGCGCAGGACCAGGGTAGGAATTGTTGTAGCAATTTTCTAGCTTTTCATACTTCTATATTTGCCTGTATTCTTTTATTTAGCCCTTCACTAGTTAACAAAAAGGCGATGTTTCCTTAGACAAAGCTGTTTTTACTCCTAGTCATATTCTCCTTAACCACCTCCTTATCTTCCCCCTTTTTTCAAAGCTAGCCCAGTTCTTTAACACAGAAACTACACTGTGCCCGGGTGTGGTGGCCCATACCTGTAATCCCAGCACTCTGAGACACTGCGCAGGAGCATTGAAAGTTCAAACCCAGTCTAGGCAATTGAGTAATTTAGCGAGACTCCATCCCAAAATAAGAAAAAAATTAAAAGCGATGGGAATGTAGCTCAGTGCAATCACTGCTTCTGCAAGTACAAAACCGTTTACCAAACCAAACCGAAAAGCCCCTTTTCCTATAAATTCTATTTCTTTTAGTTTAACTTGTTTTTTTAAGACTTTTCTTAATCATGGTTGAGAAATGTAAGCGAGTCAATAATGATACATCTCAAACCAAGAATGGCCTCTTACTACCAGCCCCCAAATTTCAAATTGTTCTTTTGCAATCACAGGATTTCTTTTTTTTTCGGCACCGGGGCTCGAACTCACAGTCTCATGCCTGCCAGACAGAGTAATCACAGTATATCTAACAAAACAAAACAAAATGAAACAACACAAGCACTTGATTAAAAATCACAGTTAAAATCTTCAACATTTTAAATTATCATTTCAATAGTGTTGCTTTCCTCTTACGTTTCATTTTAAATGCAGATGCACTTCGAGTAGCCAACGTAACAATTTAAATGGAGTTTTTGATGTGACCGTTTTCTAATATTGTTTCTCAGGGAAAACATAGTATGGTTCAAATAACTGACTGACATAAACTCATTAGACTGCTTTTCAGAATCAAAAGGGATTTCAAATACTCTGTTCAGTGGAGAAGCACATTTTCATCTTGATTTCTTATGGATGATTGATTTTTCTGTGGGAGTCCTGCCTTTTGGCTGCCTCCTCCTCCTCCTCCGGCCTCTGGACAAGAGGATAACTTACCCAGAGGAGACCCAGTTGGGAAATATTGAGGTTTCATGTGAAAGAGGGCATGACCTGACTCTCAAAGCTAAATTTTTGATGATCAATTGTTTTATCTGAATCTTTTTTCCTTTTACTGGTACTGGTAATCCCTCTGTTAACAAAGTATTTTTCTTGGCTAACCAGATATATACTAAGCAGGAGACATACGTCTTTTAATTAGGATAGAGAGGGGAACTAGTCCACTAGGTTTGAAGAAATTCAAGAACTTTTAATTGTGTTAAAGAAAAGAATAGTAACAAAGATGAGAATTTAGGAAAACAGAGAGGGAAAATTTCATGAAAGAATTAGAGTAAATTAACCATACATATTTATAAATATATTATCATGCTTTTAAAAACTCCAACAGAGCCTACAAATAAAATATATAAGGCAAGTTCCTTTTGGGGGGACCACAGTTATTTGATTGTGTGTCATATATCATTCAGTTTCTTATAACAATTTTTGTATAGTTGAGTAGTTTTTAAAGGAGGAGACCAATTATATTGCATTCTATTCAACTTTAAATTTCAGAAGCAAAGCCTTGATTCATATGATAATTTGGCGTGGTTCTAGACAGGTAGGTGTCTTCAAACTTTTATGGCACAGATCTGTCAGGACAGCGACCTAGATTTCTCTTCAAGTTGGGTCCTGTACAACATAATAGCACTATTCTTTATAACTTGGCTTCTCAACAGATCAGGCTAAGATGAGCTTCTTCTTTTTTTAATATTATGAATTATTACCTTAGTAAGAGTGATATGAAATCTAAGGAAATCTAAGCTATACTAGGTCAAGAACTAATTTTAAATGGCCAAATCAAATAAGGGGTTTTGATTTTTTTGTTGTAATTTGGTGTCTCCATAAAGTAGATATCATGAATTTTAAAAACATGAATTTATTAATTTTTATATTTATTCTCTAATGGAACTTCTTAATATGACTTAACTAGTTTTTGAGGTTTTGAGGTCTCAAACAAACAAACAAACAACCCCCTCTTCTACAAAGTTTAGGTTCTGAGTAAAATTTCTCTAGTTTTTAGGACAATGTCATTGTTTTCCCCTATAAATTTAGTCTCATACACATTTCTTATGATATTACTGGATCTCTGCCTTATGAAATATTCAGACCCATAAGGATCCTTAATAATACTGAGAGTGGCATTTCCATGGCTCAGTTCATTCATCTATAATTTGGAAATTATTTCTGACATAAATAAGTGATTTTATGATGATATTTTTATTACTTTAAAATTTCATCTTTTATTTTCTTTTTTTCCAAAAAAATCATTCAATACTTCTTGGGACTAAATTAAGAATAGTATATTTAGTCATTAGCATAAAATATCTAAGATCTTCTTCTAGGGAAGAATTCTAATAACATTTCAGGTCATGAATTTTATACCAAAAATCAACCATGTTTTGAAAGTTCTTCAAGTATAGTTTAATAAGATATATTAGTATTATATTGAAGTATAATTAATCATACACAAAGTTTGAGTTGAATGAATTTCTCAGATTATTCTCAGGAATGAAGGTCAGGTTTTCACAACAGGTTGTGCATAGTAATGATTAGAAAGAATCCGTAGTGATAAAAACGGACTGCTTTTTATTGAGTGTCTTCTATGTACCAGCTGTACTGTACACCGACATGTCCGATTCTCACACTAGAATTGCAAGCAAGTATTATGGTCTCTTCTTCATAAACTGGAAAATCCAGGCTTGAAAGGATAAAGACCCATTTAGAGTTAAATGATAGCATCTGCCTCAATGGGATTTGAACTTCTCAACTTACTACAAAACCACATTCTGTACTTCATTATACGAACTCACAGTATGACTGAAATCTCTCTGGCACCATTGTGTGGAAAGTCAGTTGCAATATCTCTCCTGGCAAGCAGCTAAGAGGGTCTGAGAAAATGTAATAGAAAATGTATACTTTCTGGCTCCCTTTCTGAATAAAGAGAAGATGCTTTTCATCATCTACTTCAAACCATTCTTCACTCCATGAAGTTGTGTTCATTTGAGCTGAAAATTTTCATGTTACAGATCAGGTCGGTTATTACCGAGGCCCTGCTGTGTGCTCTGGTCATCTCTAAGGGGCCCAGACCATCTCTGGAATAGTCTTCCTGGTGCTGTAGGATTGTTACCAGGAGTCATTTTTACTCTTACTGGAGTAACAATATCTAAACGAAATGACCTGGTGCTTACAAAGAATTACATATTTGATTGTTAAATAGACAACATAAATAGAAGTGAGTTAGTGTTGCACTGTTATTGTATAGAGAGCCAGGGCTAACACTGTGAATTTCTGATGCTATTTTAATAGGGTGGTCCTAACTGATCTTGGAATTTCCTGAGGAAGAGAATCACCTGTTCAAAAATTACCTAGATACACGTTGGGGAATCAGTTGACACCGATTCAAAATAACTCAGAGTTGAGTATGTTACTCCTGGAGACTTTGGCAAATTCTATAATAGGATATTTGGTGCAAATGAACTTTTTAAAAACTGGTAAAGTCCTGGGATAGATGTTCTGATTGACATGGGACCAAACGGGCAGTGCACACATATGCTGAATGGCAACAAAAAGGATTGCAAGAGAAAAGGGGTCGACTGGAAATTCTGGGAAAACCTCAAGAATTTAAGGCTTTCTCAGCCTTAAACTGCGAGAAGGGCCTATGAAGCTGTAAAGCAGGCTTGGATAATATCAGGGTTACAATATAGTTTAGCAATTATACCTCTCACCTTAATAACTGCCCAAATTTCTCTTTATCTTTAATTCAGAGAGTCGGCTCTGGATGGAAATTTTCATCTTGTTCTCCTTTCTCTTAAGCGTTCAAATATGTAAGTCCCCCCCCTTCCCTTCCCTCTCCCCTGCTACCCTGTGGTGCTGAGAGTGGTACAGTGGAATGAGTAATCCCAGGAATGGTCTCACGTCTGCCTAAGGAACCCCTGAATGCAACCATAGCCACTGATAGTCACAGGAGGGAACAGTAGGTAATCGCCTTAAAAAAGATGACTCAGAATTCTGACTCAGAGGGATTCAGGCCAATTTCTGATCTCATCTTGGAGCTTTGTGCAGCACCTGGGCTTTCCTTGGAGGTCTCCTACCCAGGCCAGGGTTAGGCACACCTGTCTGGCCCTGCGGGGATAAACTGACAAGAGCCCTGCCTGCCGCGGAATGCGGCTCCTCCTATTAGAACAGATGTGGATCCAAGTGATAAGCTTTCTAGAAGTATTATCATACATTTCAATCATGAATGACAAACTATGGTACATTAAAGCACCTAAAAAAGAATACAAATATTCTCTGTTCAGGAAATCATCTCTGAAGAACCAATGTTTATGCTTGACAATAGCTTGTTTCACTCGAGAAATGTTCTGTTACTTAGTATCTTACAGAAATTCTTGCTTTAAATTTTGACCTAAGCATGAAAATTCACGGTCAAGGAACAGATGAATATTCTAATTAAGAAATTCACTCCATCTCCGGTTGCAAATCTAGTGCTTCATAGAAGGGAATACTTGAAGGAAAAAATAGGCTGAAGGAAAATGATTTTCTTTGAAGGGGTTTCTAATAAAGATGAAACGAGGCTATTCAAGAAAACTCTTGCTCTTTCTACATTCAAAAAATTTTGATTTTTGTGAAGTAACCTGAGAAGAATTATAACCCAAGGCTACTTAAGAACTATCTGAAACTACTTTTTTTTCTCCCTAAAAGTAGCAGACAATCCATTTGAGATTGCCTAGCTGAACATGAGGCTTTAAAATGTTCCTGTCTTTTCCAGCCCCCGTGAAGACTCAGGATAATTGGTCCCTTTCCTAGTCAAAGGAATTTGGCTCCAGGGAATTTTACCAATCTAAATAAACCCCCAGGGCGATCAATGATCCTGTTAGGAGTCTGGGCATAGAATCAGGAGAGGGATAAAAAAAAAAAAAAAAAAAAAAAGCAATCAGTGACTCAGAGTTGCACAAGCTTCTGAGATCACTGCTGATAGGAACAGACAATCCACAAGCATTCCCAGACTGTATAGAGACGGACCCAAATCCAGCAGAGGCGGTTAACATCAGATTCACCTTAGGAATGACTCAACCAAGTTTCTACTTAAATGATTTTGGCCCTGGAAAAGACAGCAGGAAATGAACTTCTCATGCTAGTACTCAGTCTTATCTCCTACCCACATTTCTCTTCCACTGGCAGTCCTTACCTTCCCACTTGAACCTCTGCTCATGCACCGTTTCTGTGCTCTCCAAAATCTTTTAATGAGTCATTGGAGTACTGCTAGGCCAAGGAGTGACTCTGTTCTTTGGCTATTGAGCATTTTCCTAACTCAGGATCCTAATAGATTCCTGTCTGGTGGGAAATAAGAGGAAGCAGTAAAATTCTTACCGTTCCATAGAGCTGGTTGGAGAATTGGCACACCCGGGGGTGGGGGTGGGGGTGGGGACTGAATAGGGAAGAAATCAGTTGGCAAACGCTAACCTTAAATATGCACAAAGCAGCACAGTCTGAGAAAAAGTGGAAAAGTTGCATGATGCTGGCAACATTGTCCTCCAAAACTCCCTGTTTTCCCTAGCACTGAAGCCGCACAGGCTGTCAGAGTCCCTGGCGGAGGCAGCCTGTGCTGGGCAGTATTTCCAGTGGAATCTGGTGAGCTGTCTGCTGCTTTTAGCCAAGCAGGGGTGCTACTGAATGATGTAAACTCTTCCTTTCCTTCGAGGGCAAAAGTATACTGTACAAATTTTCTCCTTTGGTGACAAACTATCATGACCTTTGAATTCTCCAAATCCCTCCACTCATTTTTATGGTTTGCTTTGTTTTGTTGAGACAGGGATTCACTTTACAGACTGGCCTTGAACTCACTATGAAGCTCAGCTTGTCCTTAAACTTTTCACCATCCTCTTACTTCAGCCTCTGGAGCGCTGGATGTATAGGCGTGCACAACCACACCTGTCAATCCATAGACTCTTGAAGGCCTTTCCAGCTGCTATTATCTAACAGTTTAACAGAGTCTTGTTTATAGTAGCACAATGTGCTCCTCAACTTCGGCACCACTGACATTTGAGGTGGTGAGTTTTTTTGTTCTAGTAGTGCTTTCTTGTGCTTTGTAGAATTTTGGCAATGTCACTGACCCCCGCTTACTAGATGCTAGTAGTACAACCAAAATGTCTCCAGACACTTGTCTTCTGGGAGGACAAGGGAGAAGCGGTGCTCCATGCAGACGTCTCCAAGATGCCAGATTTTTGCTTTTTACTCAGTTCCATATCACAAGGTATTCTTGTTTGTATGTCTTTGTCTCAAGGTAACATTTGATTTTTGTCAAGGAAATTCAGGAGAATATATTTTTAAATTTCACTACAAATTAATGGAGAATTGAGAAGTCTGATGATTTGGTACATGAAAATTTTAAACATTTGAAGTGTTTAAATGATGCTAAAATTGTGCTCTAAAACATGACACCTTGAACCCAGGAAGAAATGAACTGCTATTGGGAGCACTGAGTGGGCTGAGAATCAGAAATTGGGTGGTAATTCAAATCCTGTACTAGGTTCTGATCCATGTTTGGAAATTGATTCAGCTTATGATTGAGCTTTGCAAGTCTATAAATCTCTGGCAATCTCAGCTTGACTTGTCCAAAGTAAATTTACAGACATTTCCTTTGGTTTTCCTTCCCATGATTCCTAAATTATCAACCATAGCCAAGGTAATTAAGGTCAGCTTCCAAGTGATGATTAATTCTTGGTGAAGGACTCTCAAGCTGAGGCTCAACTGTGAGGTGTAATGATGTGTTTTTTTGTTAACTATGTTTATATGAAATTAACCTGTTTTTGTATGCTGTCTGTATTTCTCAGAAGGAAGTGACTACATACATCAGGGACATTTCCAGTCTCCAGTGGTTTACCATGAGTTTGGGGAATACTGGAATCTTAGAACAAGAAATCTCAGCTTTCCTTTTTTTTCTGGAGTTGGAAATAGTTTTCTGACCACTACTTCCTGGATAGAAAGCCATTTGTTTTCAGGTCTGTTGAGGACTAGGAGAAATGATGTAATAGACAGTAGCTACTATATATTAAAGTGCTCAAAACTCTGACTAAATAAAAAAATTTCAAGAACATATCTTCCCAATTGCAAAGAAAACTATCAGAATGCACACTAATTAGTAATACTTACCTCACAGCTTTAGTGCAGAGAGATCTACAGCAGTTTACATTATGTACTGGGTTTCAGAAAGAACAGTTCATCTAAGTGAGGCTACTTTCCTGACATTTTACCTATCTAAAAAGGACCCTGGAGTCCATGTTCTAGAATATGTCACCATGTGAAAAGTCAAGAGTCTGGTCTCTTCGGAGTTTGAAGAAGACTCCCTATGTTCAGTCTTACAATTGTCCTGACAATCTGGTGCAAAGGAGTAGTGGGGGGGCCACCTGGTTCTCCCCCAGGCTGGAGCTTTTTAGCAGGTATTGTGTCCACATACTCCCTCAGCTGGTGTCTCAGAAAACTGCTCATCTGCCTGGCTTTGAGCTGGCAGAATGGAATGCCTGGGATAGGGACACTTACAATGCCTGTCCTGTGGATGGGATTCCTAGTCCTCCCCCTTCTCTTCTATCACAGAGCGATTACTGCATAGGGGAGCTTGCATCTAATTCATAAAGAAGCCTCACAGTGTTGGGTTAGTGGAGGGAAGTGTCAAGTCTCTTTTCTGACATGGCAAAAATCATCCCAACTTTTTTGGATGGCAGAAACAAATCACAGTACAACTGAAATTACATTGCTAGTCACACTTCTAATGTTCTCTCTGAAATGGGTTAATCATCTTCCATTCCTCTTTCCTCTCCTGTACTGATACACATACACACAGAAACACAAGTATAGATATACACACACACTCATGTATTCCACTCACACATATCACACACAAGGATGTTGTAAGAATCAAACAAGATAATGATTATGAAACCACTAGAAAAAGCACAGAGGTCTATAAACTCAACTATTATTTTTATTATGTATCATGGACAAAATGTACTGTGGTCATTGCATATTTAGGAGTCATTTTAATGCACTGGGAATGTATTACCAAGTAAAAACATTTCCTAAAAAAGCGTATCTATCTTCTTGTCAATTGGAACTACTGTTATATTAGCTAATTTGAAATTTTGTCATAAAAACTGTTTACAATTGTATTGAATTAGTGTAACATAGCTAATGGGAGAGAGGCACTCCAGTAGACATTCCAAATAAATGTGTACATTTTTTGATGATGTGCATTGTACTTCATTGAAGGAATATTTTGCTTGCCACTTTAACTGTAGAATCTGGCCCAGAATAAATGTTTATTGAATGAGTGAATGAAAATATACATTATATAACAACTTTCCATCAAGCAACCTTCCTCAAAGCTATTCATAATTTCAAACATCAGAGAATTTTCTATCACACATGGTTCACATTTGAATGTTCCTATTCAGAAACACAGCTGGGTGAAACTAAAGTTTACTCATTTTGGATGGCAGAAACAAACCACAGATTGAAATGGAAGACATTTGAACAATGTTTCTGACATGTTTGGTGATTAAGTTAGAAAGCAATTCCTTAGATGCTCTAAAAATGACACTTATTTTATAGATCCCACTTTTCATTAAGCAAACCACACAAATTAAGTGTGTTAACACATATTCTAATGAAAGATTAAGTTGAAATCTAAATGAAAAGGTGACAAAATGTAAAATAATTATTTTTGGTCAAGGTCCAAGAAAGACGATTCGTGAAAATATTTCTTTGAAATTGTATTTGTTTAATGCCAGTGACAGTAAGGATACCACATTTGTCATTTTGCATCTTTTCTGGCTATGTTAGTGTTTCAAATTAACCTGTTATATAACAATAGAGTAGTTTAGCAGAGAGATGCTTACAACTTGTAGATGTCAGAATTTAGTAGTTTTAACTTTAAATTAGACTTAAAGAGGTAAAAAGCTGAGGGTCTTACAGTGCTGTATGTGCCACAGGTGGATTTTACATGATGTCTACATTTAGTGATTTCAGATTATGCAAAACCACATTGATTTATTACATACATAGGAGAAGGATGGAATTCAATATTTATTTGGTACTTACTCTGTGCATGCATTTTGTTAGGCACATTACAGGCTGCCTATTTCCTTCTACGCACAGTGTTTCATGCTTCTTAGGTCAGTGACAAATAATTTGAGACTCTGTCTGCTAGTGTGAGCTTGCTAGGACTGGTGAAGGTGGAAGCTGTACCTCTATAGGTGGTGGGAACCCCACCAGCTCAGTTTGTATTTGGGAGGTTGGCTAGAAGAAAAGAATTTCAAGGAAAGGAAACACGCAAAATAGGCTTGATAAACATATGAGGCCTAGTACTCACTGGACATAAGCAGAAGTGGAATAAAACTACGTTGATGAGAAAAGAATAATAATATCATAGGTGTCCTAACAACTGACATGCATAAATTTTAGTTCTTAGTCATGTACCCTTACATGGACAATAAGCATTTTCCTCAAATGGATTCAATCTTGCCTCTTCTTCTTTACCTAACACAGCCAAACTGGATAATAGATTACAGATCTTTCCAGATGAATTTTGACTAAGAAATTAAGCACAAAAGAAGGCAGCCCGTATAATCTGAGATCTTACTACAAAATGTGGTCTATAAACTGCCACACCAGTGTTACCAGAGAGCTCCCAGAAAATACAGAACCTCAATCCTCAGCCCAGAATTGCCTGATCAGAGTCTGCTTTTGACAAATTCCTGAGGTGATTTGCATGCACAAAGATGTTTGAGAAACACTGACCTCAGAGATCATTTCTTAGTTCCAGCATCATCTATTCACTTTCCCACCATTTTTAGTTAACTGTGAAGGAAATTGCAGAATACACTGAGCAAAATATTCTAAAAGTAATGCCTTCAATTTCACTGCCTCTTATCCCGCTTTTTCCTAATGTAGCCCAAGGAAATAAGACCCTGTATTTATTTCAATTTTGTATACATCCTACTTGATTTTTTTCTCTTGCTCCTAAAGACTATCTGAAATGTACATTAGAGCTGAAATATAGAAGAGAGTTAAAGTCTTATCTGGGAGAAAAAATGAGTAAGTGTACTAGTAAATACACTGTTTACTCTTGCATTATATCAGCTCTAGTCATGTGCTTTCCGCAAATGGTAAAGTACTGGAGTCAGGTAATCTGATTGCACATTTAGGAGTGAAAAGTCTTCCCTGTACCAGACACTGGTTGAGGTTGGAAGTAACAATGCATAGGGCACATTTTCCCTCAACAAAAATATTAGCAAACCAAATTCAACAACCTGCTAAAGAAACTGTACACCATGATCGAATGAAATTTATCCTTGTAATACAAAACTGATTTGACATAGGCAAATTAATAAATAAGATGCACTACATTAATGAAATGATGGATGAAAACCATGTGATCCTCTCAATGGATGCAGAAAAACAATTTGACAAAATTCAACATCTTTTCATGATAACAGCTCTCAAAAAAATTAGGTAGAGAAGGACTATATCTTAATATAATAAAGGTTATTAATGAAAAGCCTACAACTAATAAACAATGAAAAATCAAAAGATTTTTCTCTAAGATCAAGAAAAAGACACGGGTGTTTATTTTTACCACTTGTATTCAAAGATGGTTGGAAGACTTAGCCAGAGGAATTAGGCAATAGAAAGAAATAAAAGGCATCAAATCAGAAAGAAAGAAGTAAAATTGTTTACAAGTGACATGAAATCACATATAGAAAACTCCAAAAACTACAAAGAAAGTATTGGGATAAGTAAATTCCATAAAGTTGCAGGATACCAAATCAACCTACAAAAGTCAGTTGTGCTTCTAAACACTAACAATGAATTTATCCCGCAAAAGAGTAAGAAAGTAATCCTATTTACAAGAGCAACACTATACTGATTCTCTGTTAGTTCATCAAAAAGAAGTTTATGCTGTCATTGTTTGATTGTCTGCTCATTTTTATGCCTAGATCTTGTAACTTGAGCAACTATTTCTAAGATAACAATATGCAATATATTAACTAATGTTGATTTCTTTCTTTTTTTCCTGAAATTCTGTATTATTTCTGCTCTTTTTTTCTGTTTTGCTTTTAAAAATAAAAAAGAATACAATACTTGAAAATAAATTTAGTAAAGAAAGTAAAAGATGTGTATATTGAGAACTACAAAACATTGGTGAAAGGTATTAAAAAAGACACAAATAAAAGGATTTTAAGAAACAATATTGTTAGAGGTCTCATACTACCTAAAGATGTCTATGGATTCCCTGTCAAAATTCCAATGTATTTTTATGTAAATAGAAAAAATATCTTAAAATTCATATATAACCACAAAAGACTCTGAATAACTTAAACAATTTCTGTCTTAGTTAACTTTTCTTGTCACTGAGAAACAATACTTGACACCCACAACTTAAAGGAGGAAAGATTTACTTTGGCTCACAGTTTGTAGAGGTTCCAGTCTGTAGCCTGCTGACTCCATGGCAAGGCAGCATGGCAGAGAGGCATTACAGAGGAGGATTGCTCGTGGCATGACAGGAAGGCAGGCAGGCGAGAGAGGGAGAGGGAGAGGGAGAGGGAGAGGGAGAGGGAGAGAGAGAGGGAGAGGGAGAGAGAGCGAGAGTGAGAGCAAGAGGGAGAGCGAGAGAGGTCAAAGGAGAAAGGAGGGAAATGTACCCTTCCAGGAAAATGTCCCAGCAACCCACCACCTCCAACTAGGCTTTATCTTCCAATTTAGCTATGAACTCATCAGTGTACCAATCCCCAGATGAGGATCATTATCCAATTGCCTCCCAAAAGCTCCACTTATGAAGGCATGAGGCTTTGTAGGGACATCTAGACACAAATCATAACAAATCTTAAGCAAAACCAAGACAGAGGTACCACACTACCTGATTTCAAAATATATTACAAAACTGCTGGAATTAACATAGTGTGACATAGACATAGAAAGAAATATATAGACCAGGGAAGTAGAATAGAGATCCAAGAAATAAGCCCACATATACATTGCCAATTCACCTTTCATACAAGTGCCAAGATTATATATCAGGGAAAGAAAGGCTCTTTAGCATACATTGCTAGGAAAACTGGACATCCACATGCAATGTAAGTGGATCTTTATTTTAAAAGTCAACTCAAAATAGATTAAAACTTCACCCCAAGACCTGAAACTTTAAGACCACCAGAAGGAAGCAGGAGAAATCACTTGATATTGGTCTAGGCAATGATATGAATTCAAAAGCACAGACAGCAAAAGCAAAAATAGACAGACAGAGCTGTGTTAAACTAAAAAACTTCTTTACAGTCAACAGAGTAAAGAGACAACCTGCAGAATGGTAGAAAATATTTGCAAACCATGCATTGGATAAGAGGTCAATATCTGTGATATATAAGGAATACAAAACAACACAATAACAAACAAACAAACAAACCCAAACTACTTACTCAATTAAAAACCCAATAAAATGCTTGATAGTCATTTCTCCAAAGAAAGAAGACAACCAAATGACCAAATGGTATGAGAAATTTTTCATCAGAAAAATGCAAATCAAATCAACATTGAAATATCACCCCACACCTGTTAGAATGACCCAAAAGACAAAGGCTAACTGCTAATGAGGGTGTGGAAAAGCGACCATTGTCCTTCTTGGCTGGCATGTAAATTCATGCAACTGTTATGGAAAATGGTAAAGAGGTTCCTCAAAAATTTGAAAATAGAACTACTATATGACTTAGTAATTCTGCTTGTAGGTATACATCACCCTCTACTCCAAGATTCTGAGGGAAATGGAATCAGGATCCTGGGGGAAAAAAACTACAGTCATATGTTCATTGCAGCAAAATTCACAATAGGCAAGGTTTGGAACCAACAGAGTGTCTGTTGATGGATGAATGTTGAAAGAAAATATGATACATACATGCGCATGTATGCATGATGAACTGCATTTATGATGGTGACCCAATAAGATTCGATTGCTAGTGACTTTGTTACAGTCTTAGATTATGCAAGCACATTCTACAATGTTCACTAAATGACAGAATCACCTAACAATGTGGGCCTCAGAATGCGTCCTCCACTTGCTATGGGATGTACAACTTCATACGCACAATACAGATGTCTCCCATATAATTATGATGCTTCAACTTATGATTTTTTTTTTACTTTAAGACATTTGCAAGCAATATGATTCAATAGAAACTGTACTTTGAATTTTCCCAGGCTGATTATATGTGGTATCTCTCTTTTGATGTTGGGCAACAGCAATGAGCCACAGATACCAGGAAGTCATTCAACTGTAAAAGTATGAGGTGTGATCAAAGCATATGATGAATGATTAAAAATTACTATATTAAAAGACACATTACCATTAATCTTTCTCAAATATACTCCCCCTCACTTCAAATACACTCATCCCATCATCCATTCTGAAGCTGTTCTGCATATTCTCTTTTGTGAGTGTCTTTAGGAGTTATGATTGAAACCACGTGGCACTGTGCAACTTCTGGCTCTTCCTCATAGTTAAAATGACCACGAAAGGTAAACGTTTGCAATGAGGCATCCGTGACAGAACAAACATGAACAAATGTGTTTAAATCAAAGGGGACTATTTTGATGGGATTAATGGCAGTGTCTTTTACTGTGATACATTTTTAAAATTGAAATATTCACTATCGTTTTCAATCGTATCTTAAAACTACTATCACTGTACAGAGTACATATTGCTAAGCTGTGATGTTTGGTACGTTAAGTGCCTTAAGAGCATTCTTGATTTGCAATACTTTTCATTTTATGGTAGGTTTTTTGGGTTTGTAACCCCATCATAAATTTAGAAGCATATTTATCATTCAGCCTTCCAAAAGAAAGAAAACCAGCCATTTGCAACAACCTAGGTTAACCAAGAGGACATCCTTAAGTGAAATACACCAGACGTAGATAGTAATACTACATTATCTGACTTACATGGGGAATATGAAAAAGTCAAACTGATTAAAGAGGAGAGTAGAATGTTAACATCCAGGAGATAGGGGTCGCAGCAATGGAGAGACGTTGGTTAGAGAAGACAAAGTTTCAGTTGTGCAGGATGAAAAATCCCTAGAGATCTAACATACAGTATAGTGACAATATTTTTTTTTTTTTCGGCACCGGGGATCGAACTCATACCCTCATGCCTGCCAGACAGGCACTTAAGCCACTGAGCCAATCTCCCAGCCCTAGTTTTTTGAGGCAGGGTTGCACTATGTAGCCCAGGCCAGCCTTGAACTCACAACGCTCTGCCTACCTCAGCCTCTCGAGTGCTAGGATTAAAGGTGTGCACCACCACGCCCGGCTTATAGTGACAATATTAACTACACTCAATATCAATATTATATACTAGAAATTTACTAAGACTAGATCTTAAGTGTTTTCACCACACAGTAAGATGATAACTATGAGATGTGATAAAATATACAGTGAGTTTTTAAATTTACATCTTTATTATTACCATTAATCTGCTTCAAAATGTAAGAGATAAAAAATATGGTGTTTAAATTTTTAGAAAATGTATTACACTAACCCACATTGCCATTAATCTCCCTCAAAATAGTTCCCCAGCTCTGAATTCACTTACTCCATTGCTCTTGTCACTTTCTGAAGAACCTGCAAAAGTCGTCTTTCATGTCTTTATGAGTTGAGATAAAAAATACAGTGAATGTTGAGCTGAATGCCATCCAATAGAAATGCAGGTTCATAAAAATATTATGGTGCGTCTTCATCCATCTTATTCACTGGAGCTGCCTTGCGTGACTTCTGGATCTTCTCCAAAGTCAAAATGATCATGAAAGGTAAATATTTTGAATTGGTTCAGGACATCAAGGCAGCCAGGACAGTACATCTAAATACACTCATGACCTGTTTTGGGAAGAGGCAAGAATGATGGGATAAATGTGTTCAAAGTGAGGGAGAACATATTGAGAGGGATTAAGGGCAAAGCGACTTCTGTAATAATATTTTTTAAATTTAGCGTTCACTCTATTTTCAATCACAGCTTTTATGTTATGTGATGAATATGCTAATAGCTTGTGAGAGTCATTCCACAATCTATGGGTATGGCAAAACATCATCTTGTACATCTTACATACAATTTTTTTCAACACAAAATAGAATAGTAAGTTTATTATTTTAAATATCAATTAAGAAAGTATTTTGAAATCATTTTTGATGTAATAGAACTATGTCCTGAAGTCACCAAGGATTAACTTTTCAATAGTTTATAAACATAGGAAGTAAGAGCCACCATGTTTTATTTACATTTTAGGTACCACAGAGAAAAATTCCAACATAACTGTAAACTATTAGCCATCTTCCAGTTTTAGATATATGAAAAACAGTGCATCTTGAAAATAATGAAGTATAATGTCATTTTCTCTTCCATATTCATTTAATTTACGTATTTTGGACAGTCAGTTATATTCATATTCTTAAATATGATTTTCTTCTTTCTAGACCAGTTTTCCTCCAGTCATGGTCCATAGATCACCTGTAGTAGATTCTGGGGCTGCCAGTTAAAAATACAGATTTCTAGGCTACTCCTGCAGGTTGAGTATAACAGAATCTTATGGCAGAGGCTGAGAAGCAATATTTTTAAGCTCTTCATATAATTTTCACAAGTATCCAAGTAAAGAACTTCTCAGAGGTGTCCCCTAGCATCATTGGGGTGCTAGAAATGATGAATCTCAAACTCTCTGCAAGACTCACGAAAGCAGAATCTGCATTTTGATGAGCCACCCAGGTGATTTATAGGTACATTAAAGTTAGAGAAACAGTGTAGACCAGAATCAGTTAGGGCAATGCGAGGAGATTGGGTTGCTGACAGATACCTGTCTTGCAGCCATGGCAATGAGGGTTTAAGCATCTCAAGGATTAAGATTTTAATCCCAGGTGCTAGAACAGTAGCAGATATAACAATCGGGAAGAGATGGGTAATAGAATGCTGGTGAATGGTGATCACTTGTTTTTGGGTAAGAATGATAAATATGTTCTAAGCCTGAGGATTTTTTTTCTAACTTTCATCTCTTACTGCTGTATTTTTTCCTTCTGACTCTTCAGAGCATCTGCGACAAAGCCATCAAGTTATTAGTGCTCTGTAATGTATAATGAGTTCGACTTTGAAATGCTACTAACTGTGACTAAAATTCAGGACAAGAGAGTCAGCACTTAATATTTCTTTCTCTGACTTTTCAAATCAGCAATGTGAAAGCTTGGGGCAAATGATTCATTCATTCAATTTGTTACTGAACACCTACCACATGACATTGCATAACAGTTAATTTGGAGAGATAGCTCTGTCTGTTAAGGAGCAGAGTCTATTAGGGAGATGAACATAGCAGGGAGACAATTTCATCACAGTATGATAACTTGTATATTACCAGCATGAAATGATCATTTGGTACAACCACAAGCCTATCAGAAGTTTGACAATGGATTTGAGAAAGGCCAGAATAATGAGACAAAAATACCAGTAATAGATACTGTGACAGTTTAAGTGAGAGACTGAGCAGTGGCAAAATGTAGACAAGGCATTCATGTAAGCATCTTCTAGAACATAATTATTTACTTACTGCATCTACCAGAATAAGTGACTCAAGTGATTCAAAATAATTTTAAAAAATGTTTTGTACTTTGGAAGATTTTATAAAAATTGCATTTAAACTATACAACAAGTATCTGATCCTTCATAACTTGTCTTTCTTACTAATTTTATGGAAGCTTAATTAAGCATCATGGAAGGGTCAGTAAGAGCCTGAACACCAGATGTGGTACAGATCACCCAAAACTGCAGCTATCCTGGCAAGCTAAAGATAAAGTTTGCAGAGACAGAGAGAGAGAGAGAGAGAGCGAGAGAGAGAGAGAGAGAGAGAGAGAGAGAGAGATCCCAGAAATTGTTTTGTTTTTATCTGAAAGATCCAAGCCTAAGAGATTCTATTCCAAGGTTAGATGAGACTTGTGATCATGATTATGTTAGTACTCTGCTTCACTAGAGCCACAGTATCAGGGTTATCATCCCACACCAACAATGTTACGCTGCCGC
Organism: Dasyprocta punctata; assembly: GCA_004363535.1. Classification (NCBI taxonomy): domain Eukaryota; kingdom Metazoa; phylum Chordata; class Mammalia; order Rodentia; family Dasyproctidae; genus Dasyprocta; species Dasyprocta punctata. Next base: position 28,034 of record RJWM01001924.1, on the reverse strand, counting down.
AAGGACCCTCATGTTTTATTAAAAGTAAATAAAGAAACCCTAGGAAACAGGGCCTCCTGCAAGCATGCATTTCTCCAGGGAACGCTCTCTGACCTTCTCTGCCTGAGATGGTTCCTATTCAACTTCCTGTGTTCTCTTAGAACTCCGCATCCTTCAACCATGACATTCATCTTTCATCATTCTAGTTACTCATTCACTGCCCTTTTCCACATGAATAAAAGCCAATGACTATCAATTTTCTTAGCTGTTCATGTACTCAAATTGTGTTTTAGGTTCTAATTTTAGGCACTGGGAATTTATCATTGGGAAAGACAAACTCTAACTTATGAAGGAGCTAAAGACCTAGTAGAAAGACATGAATAGTTCAACGTCTCAATAGGTAAGTAAATGAAGACAGTGACCCATGCCACACAACTATGAAAACAAATAATAAATGGAAAGAAATGGAATTTCAGGAAACTTCCTTGGCTAGCATGTTGAGACCAGGGCTTCCTAAAGTGGTGACTTTTGAGCTGAGACTCATGACCATAAGAAGACAGAGATCTCTAGGTAGAAAGAACTGGAAATGCACAGGTTCTGAGATTTTCTATTCTGGAAATGTTAAGAAATGGAAAGAAAAAAAAGGCAGTTTAGAGCGTACTGAAACTGTCAGATGAGAAGAATGGGGGAGGAGAGTGGAGAGGGTCTGGAAGATGCTGGGTTTGATAGGTTGTATAAAAGACAGAGGATTTTGTACTAAATGCAATAAAAAAACCTCTGCTGGTTTACTAGCACACTAATGTCATGATCAGTTGCAGAATTTAAAAAAGACTATTTTGCTGAGCACAAAAAGAGGAAATACTGCTTAGTCAGTAGCTGCTTATGCAGGGGAAAAAGACTTAGGCCGAGTCCGAGCTGTAGGGTGGTGTGAGGTTCCCAGCTCCGGAGACTTCGGCAGTGGGATTTGCTGGTTATGTGAGCTGTGGCAGGAAGACAACCTGACTCCTGGGTTCTATCACTGACAGAGCTTATGTGGGGGGTAGATTGGGAAGTGCAGTATCAAAACAGGTGTTTGATTCTGAGCATATGAGTTTTAGAGGCCAATTAAACATTCACATCAGGGAGGATTCTGTAACTCAGGGAAAAGCAAATAGTAGAGGCATTCTTAATGATTTTCTATCAAGATAGAAAAGTAGGGAGTGTCTTGGCCTTTGGTAGGAGAAAGACCTGGATCTGCACCCCAGTTTTCCTACTCAGTTCACCATACCATTTTGGATAACTGCCTCTTTGAGCCTTAGCTTCCGAATCTGTGAAATATACCTGTCCCATGGAAGCGCATATGTGAGTTGCTTGTGGGGCACCCAGATTATGCTAAGTGACACCCAAATTTGAAGGTTTTAGGGGTGGGTCCTGATAAACCTGGCAGTGGGAAGATTCAAGGGGGGAGAGTTGTGCGCACTGTGTCGAGAACAGCGCCAAGAAGGGCAGAAGGCCTGGTTTTAGTCAGGGGACCTTTTTCTTCATGTTCAAAGTTTCTATTACCTCATGTATTATAAGGGTCAAAATTTCCTAAGTTCCATATATAGAACTGATTCTCCCAGTCATAAATAAAATAATTTTTATGTAGTTTTAGAAATTATGGTAAATATATATAGTACAAAATTTATCATTTTTACCATATTTGGGTGTTCACTTCAGTGGTATTAAGTACATTCACATTATCAACTCCAGAAATTATTTTGTATTCAACATTGAGACTTTCTAACCATTTAACTACTGTTAATAGTCCAACCTCTGCAACCACCATATTCCTGTTATTAAGAATTGACTATTTTAGGTACTTCATATAAGAAGAATCATATAGTACTTCTTTTTGTGACTAGTTTATTTCACCTGGCAGAATGTCCTCAAATTCATCCATGTTGTCACATGTCAGACTTTCCTACTGTTTTACAAATGAGTAATATTTACATATATACATATATGTATAATTTCTCTGCCAATAGGCACTTGAGTTGCTTCCATATTTTTTGGCTACTGAAAACAATGCTCCTGAATATGGGTGTATGGCCTGGGAGTTCTCTGAAGCAGTATAAATATTTAGTTATTTGTGAGCTTGTTTTGCTGACACACTCCCTCAGCAAACACTTTTCAGGTGCTTATGCAGGCTCACGCTGATAATGCTTGAAGGAAAAGTGCTATTACTCAGTTATTCAAAAGGCAATAGAATTTCTCAAAACATCAACTTCTCTCCAGATTTAAAACCTTCAGAGGAAATATTAAGACACTGTTTATCAATTCAAGCAATTGCTGAAGGTTGACATTGTCCATGAAGCAAAATTTGCCCCAAAGAATCTTACACTTTTACCTACAAAACCAGGATTCTAAAGGATGCTAAAATTAGTCAACAGATAGCAAGGAGAAGGAGAACTGAATGGCATGACTTGTATAGTTTGGGATCCACGGGAAGTAATATATATTTTGGGAGTCAATTAGCATTTAGTTGAAAGACTACTGTAGATTTTTTTTTAAGATTTATCCAAAAACTACTAATTGAATAGTTGATGGGTAACACAAATAGCAGCCTAACATTTGTCGTTGCCAGCCAAGTATCAAAGCAGATGCAGTTGATCAATAATTTAGAAAGTGTGCTTTAGTTTAGGAAGCAAAAGTTCTCTAGTTACTAACAAATCCAGTTGGTCTTCTGCGTAGAGTGCACAGATTTACACAGAGACGAAGGTGCATGGGGCAGAATTTCGAGCACGCAGTGCAGAATGAATGAAAGAGAATGAAGAGCGGTGACAATGGTGGTAACTGGAATAAAAGAAGAACGGGGAAATGAGTGGCAAAGAAGGCCAGGGTGGTTAGGAGGCAGTGCAAAACAAACTCATGGCCGGAAAGGTTTTAAACTCTCTATGCTTTCTTCATCCAAGGAGGACTCAGTCATGATTTTTAAAGAAGAGAGCCAAAGAGAAAAGCTCCAGAGAATAAGAATCAAGATTACAAAACAGAGCCAGGCATGCAGCCTAAATAAATGCTTCACGAGGCATATATTTCTACTCACCTCTTTGTTATCCCTAAAATGAGCTTCAAGAGGAAATGATGAGAGAAAACTTTTCGAATTTTAAGCAAGTTGGAGAGTAAAAACTGATCAATATTCAGGAATTACCTAAGAGTGTCAATCCAGGACAGAAATGAATGTGAACAGCTGTGTTTCATGATCTGACCTCAGGACATTGGATAGTATTTCCATAATATGACTGTAAAAAAATATGTCCCTCTAGCCTTATTTGCTTCCCTTAATGGATAATGCTTCTGGCTTGGATCTTTGTGTGGAAAAAAGGATCTTTTGTCTCATAAAATGTTACAGATGCTGCTATGGTAACACACTTTAATTTTATTTCTATCTCAGAAGATAAACATGGAAAAATGCAATTGGCAATTTAATCTAATATTTAGCATTAAGTTTAGGTCCACAAAATATTCTGTTTTTTGTTTTTAAGAAACATTGGCACTTTTGTTAACCTGCTGCACTCAATTAGGTAGAATCCTGTCTAAAAGGTATTACTCTGCCAATTTAAAAATACCATGTGGCCAAGTTTTAAAACCCACAAGGGAAAGAAAGCACGCTGCTTCTATGACAAAATTCTTAGGTGGCCAGAATGAGTTTGCATTTGTGGGAATTTTCTTCTGGGCAAAAAATAAAAACCAAACATCTCAGCATTTTCGAAGATAATATCAGTGTGATTTGAAAAAGAACCTATCATTGAATAAAGAGATAGTTATTGGTTTTCTCTATTAGTAAAGTCTGTAACATTGAAAGTTTTACATTAAAGTAAGTTGTTTACTTTGTACTTAGTAAATAACCAAGGTTATTGTATCCAGAGATGGTAATTTGAAACTCCAGTTTCCTGTCGAATTATAACAATATGCATTTATATAGGATTTAGAGGCTTCTATACTCTCCAGTGTCATAAAACAAAGCAAAAGACACAAGTAGAAGAACAGACACAGGAAACATGGTCAATAATACACTGTATGGATTTAAATCTCATAATGTTTCATGCACAATTGCAAAGACATGCCAATTCCAGGCTTTTTATTTTTTCACTCTCCTCTGCCTTTACTCTTACTTTGCAGTTTTTATTAATTTTCTTTTCTCCAAGAAAGTCTCGGGGAACAAAGAGTTAATGAAGGCTGTGGTCAACTTACACGAAGTTTCAATTCCAAACTGGTGGGGGTCACGTCTGATTTTGATTCGCCATACGCCTGCCTCACTAACCAGTTCCAGAGCACATTCTGCCAGCATTTCAGGAAAAGGATCCTGGTTCATTCATTACATGATTAGAAATCTACATCCTGCTAAATTTTAGTCATTCTAGATCTTTCTAGATTAACACAAATCTTTATTATGACTCATTTATACACTGATATTTTGACATACCTATAATTAATATGCTAACACTACAGTTCTTTGCAATTATCACAACATATGCAAGTTGAGAGTAATTAAATTGAAGTGCCTACCTATGCTGTTCCCGAAGCAAACTTCAGACCTTTGTGATAATTTCTTTTCATGAAAGTCTTCAAGTATTTATAGTTTGTAGATGAGATCATATTCTTGAAGTGGTAAAGATTAAATGAGAAGGGAAGCAAGGTTGAAAGAGAGGTTGTTCACACTAACGCCGCTTGTATTGCAAAGATTCGACAGACTATCCTGATTCTCATTGGTCACCCGGCGGGTGGAACAATATTTGCCCAGTTGCTAAGTAGAGAGGGGTGGCTGCCAATTCACTCCACTAATAAGCCTGAACCTGGCCTTTCCAGATAAGAGTGGTTATTGTTTGAGCTAATGTGCTTGCTGATAACATGCTCACCAAAGCAGGTACAAGCATATTTTTCTTTTGGGACAATCCATAGAAGGGTTACAGACATTTTTCTGCTACTTTTTTTAGTTTTAACAGCTGTTGCAAAAAGTAAACCAGGAGATGATTTCTGCTAATTTTTTAAAATTTAATTTTCCTCCTTCAACAATACATATCTAAAAAGACCACATTTAAATGTGTTCTTAAAAAGGATACTGTACTTAAAATATAGAAGAATAATTTACCCAGTCCAATTCTGAGAACCCATTAAAATTTATCTGAAATATCCTATGTTGTACACACACACACACACACACACACACACACACACGTGTGCATAAAGGTTACATACGTAAAATTCCCCCAAGTTCCAAAGGAAGTAACTTGTGTTTGACAGATATTTATTTACATATATCTACATATCTACATGTCTCCATATATATGCATCGTTAGACTTTCTGTGAGTGCACATATATGTAAATTTGACCATTGCAGGACTAATGTAAAGCACATGCCAATTTAGGCAGTATATAAAAAATTCAAAGGCAGATGATTCTTCTTTTTTCTTTGTATTTAGAGAAACACTTTTATTTTTTGGCATATACTGACTGTGTAGGCATTTTTATGGGATTGTGTTAAAGGAAAATTTTACTGTTAATTTTATTTTATTTTTTGTCTTTTTGAGACAGAGTTTCACTATGCAGTTCAGGCTAGCCTTTAACTCACTTTGTAGCCCAGGCTGGTCTTGAGCTTGCAACAATCCTCCTGTTTCAGCCTCTTGGGTGCTGGGATTACAGGAATATGCCGCCATGCCTGGTTAAAGGAAGACTATTTAAACCTGAACTTAACATTATGCAATGAACAGAGATGTATGAATATAAGCATGTTTAAGACACCTTTATTAACTAACTTTTAGTAATGATCTTAGTGTGTTCAGTATTACGAGAAAAATGGAAATTACTTTTAGTGCTCTGTTGTAGAGTTTCTATGATGGAAATTATTCATGTGCCTCTAATTTTTAATTTTTTATTAGGTAGATAAAACCCAATTAATTTTTTTGCTATGTATTTGTTCACTGGGTATGAATAGAAATACAAAGTAATAAAATAATATATTCATAATAGATGATTCATAAAATTTCAGAAAGGTTTGTGGTCGCTGAGAATATTGAGTAATTTCAACTTCCAACTTGAGTATTTTTTCAAAACTAAGAAAAGTTAATTGAAGATAATCAAAGATCACCTCAATGCATAACCCAACAGTTTAAGTTTCTCATATAAGTTATTAATTTCTTGAATATAAACATGTGTGACAAACACATGCCACTAAAACTTGGCTACTTTTAAGATGGAGGCACAGGGACAACTCACTAGTCAAGTTAGGAAATAAATTCTCAAAGCTGAAAAAAGCGGCAGAATGTGTTTTCAATTGTTTTTCAAGATGCTTCCTGCGTGCATTTTGAAGGAACTTTGTAGCATATCCCAGCCTCACTGCATTTGTCGACTTCTGATGAACAAGGCCAGTCCAAGACACCTGGAGACTCTTATTTTGTGCCCATGAAAAACACACACCTAAATGATCTCAATGTTTAAATCAGCAAGCCAGGCGTGGTGGCGCATGCCTTTAATCCCAGCACTCGGGAGGCTGAGGTAGGAGGAGCGTTGTGAGTTCGGCTTGGGCTACAACGTGAGCGCAAGGTTGGCCTGAGCTACACAGTGTGACCCTGCCTCAAAAAGCCAGGCCCAGGAGTTTGGCTCAGTGACTTAAGTGCCTGTCTGACAGGCGTGAAGTTGTGAGTTCAATCCCCAGTGCCACAAATAAATAAATAAATAAATAAATAAATAAATGTTTATATCAGCATACAGTTTCTTCTGCTTAGGACTTTATTGTAATGTCTGTTTAAGACTAAGGCTACAAGAGAGGAATGACATTGGTAATCCTCACACCACTGTAAGAAGAAAATATGCTAAGAAGTAATATATTTATTAAATAAAACATGTTTATATCTTTAAGGATTCTTGAATCAATACAATTTCCAAAATATTATGAATACCTAGAATTAATGATTATAGATAAGAGTCTATGAAAAATTAGAAAAATTTTATTCTTCATAAGAAAGTCTGTCTAGAAGAGACTGTGAGCTAAATTTAATGTCTTTAAAAAAATACTCCCTTTTATTAACCAATACTGGAGCATTCCCAGAGAAAATTTTCTGTTGGCTGATGGCCAGAGAGATTAGTTAAATGTAAGAGACTATATCCTTTCTCTTACATTATCTCTGACCAGTTTCACACTATTACAAGCAAAATACTCCTTTTGTGTTCAGAATTTGGTCACAGAACACATCAAAATGTCTAATGGTATTTTAAGGAAGGAAAAATAAAACATTCTATCACACAAAACACACACATTCCACAACATACACCAGCATTATTTGGCTACATTTAGAAGACAAAATTTTCTCAAGTCTATAAAATTTCATGGAGCATTACAAAAATATGAAAAGGAATCAGCTTTTCGATTATGATAGCTTTTCCATTTGATTCAAAACAGATACTCTTTAGTGGGCCTTTCTTTTTTATTTTTTTCCCTATAAAGCCAAGTGGCAGTAACAAGGTAAAATACATTACTTGCTAAGAAACTAGCAATGCTGCGAAGCATCAGAATCTTGCTTCAAGGAATACTCTTCTCAGAGTGTGAGTCTGAACATGTGATTTGCTGCTTGTGGCCCTGGTGGCATTCTAGTGCTCTCCAGATGACATTAGAACAAGCATATGACCCCTCCAGTCTCATCCTGTACCTGTCTCTGAGCTCATCCTGTTTCAATTACACTGGACGGGTTTTACTGATTGAAGATAGGTTGTTCTTTCTCACCTCTGGGTTTTCCACATGTGGTTTTCTTGGCCTAGAAAATCTTCCTTTCTGTTTTATTTTCCTGACTTACCAATTTGGGGTGGCATGGCCCCCTCGCTCTATGCTGCCACAGCAATCACCCCAGGTGTAATTGCTTGTGCTGAGAGGACTTGATGGTCTCTAAGTATTCTCTGCCACATCCTCAGCATCTCTTGCAGCATCAAGCTGGCACACAGTAAACACTCAATGAATTATTTGTGTAATGAACATGAGTTTGAACAGACACTTATGTTGGTGGCATTGGTCAGAAAAAAATGTGAGGAATTTAAGTTTTCTCAAGTGCTATATAATAATGACTTCATCATAATGGCCAATCCAAGATATGAGGTTTGTTTATAGGAGCAAAGCTAATAAGTATAGATCTGTCATCAATCAATCTATGACTTAATCTGTAGTGATCTTCTCTAAGAAACATAAAGATATAGACCAAAATTTAACAAGTACATACAAAATACTCCTGGGATGCAGGAGAAACTAATTTTGCACATACAGTGCATGTCATTACTTGGACTGGGGTCTCCATTTATTTCTATCTTTAGGTTCTGTCTCAAAGTTTTAAATCCTTGATGGGTTTCAGTCATTAGTTTCAACTAAGAATTTTGATAGGAATTTTATGTCCTCCTTAGCCATGTATAGTTAAAATCTTGTTGAGTCCATCTGCAGTTTCAGATTCTTTCATTTTTTTTCTAATAAGCTTTGGGAGAGCATTGTATTTCATTCATATTTCTAATTGTGCATAATAAAGTATGCTATAGAAACTGTTCAAGTCCTAGCTAAGTGAATAAACAAATGAATAAAAAACGAGCAGTTGTTTTTTTATAGAAAAATGTTAAAGAAATTAAATGTTAAAACTCACTGTAAACTGAGAGAGAATAGGTCACTTCTCTTGGGACACTGGTTATGCTGAAAACTACATGGCTATGTACCTCACCTTATCTAACCTCACCTTAGTAAGAAACACAGGCTTTATTACCACTGAACATGAGACCTGGAAATGCTAATTCAGGTATCTCAGTAACTGTTGAGTGAATTCCCCATGCGTCACTTTTGAATAGTGCGTACTATGATAATGTCATGAAGGACAGCTAAGCCCAGAATGGAGCTCTCATCTTCCCATTCTGTTGAGGCTGAGATACATTGTCTTTCACAGAACTTGTAGAGTTGCTTCACAATTCTCAGGCTTCAGCGCAACACAAACTGAAAAATCAGAACCTTGGGGAATAAGGTCTGCAATGGAGAGCTACCTTGCTCCTGCAAGGACTTAGCTGATAATTCCTGTCACATTGGGTAAAAAATTTAAAATGCTTTGTCTGTATTTAGATGGAGAACACTACCGCTTTCACACATGTATTTAACTGAAGGTGAGTAGTTGACCTTGCCAATACACCACACTTCAACATCACATTTATTTAAAAGACATTAAAATTAGTAACCTAAGAAGTTGAGAAAGAAAATGGACAAGCAGTTTTATATGTAACATTTCAGGAGTCCCTCAGTTACATTGAGATTTTGCTTTAACCCCAGAGATGGAGCAGTTTAACGGAAAGTTGTCTGGCTGATAGCATGTTTCTGATTCCACATGTCCTTTTATGACAGAGGACTTCAAGTCCGTCAGTCGCATTTCCTAACAAATCAGATAAACTCAGATCCACAGCCTTTAGGTGCTTTATGTACGCCATCTCCATCCCTCTAACTCTACTTCCATTCTTCCATTGAGCTACATTCTTATGCACACTGTTCTAACATCACAGTCAGACACGTAATAAGCATCTCCAGCTTAACACGTCTAAGACAGAAATCTTCATTTCAAATCCCAATTGCCTTCTTGCGAATCCTACTCATCTACCTGTGAACATTTCAGTTAATGGATCCAATGTCCACATAATTGTTCAATTCTTGAAATAACTTCCTTCCTTCCTTCCTTCCTTCCTTCCTTCCTTCCTTCCTTCCTTCCTTCCTTCCTCCCTTTCTTCCTCCCTTCCTTCCTTCCTCTCTGTCTCTCTCTCTCTTTCGCACTGGGGATTGAATCTAAGGCTTCACACAGTCTAGCCAAGTACTCTACTGCTGAGCTATTTCTGTAGCAATTTTTGAAAAAAATTACTTTGAGACAGATTTCTCATTAAGTTGCCCAGGCTGGCCTCAAATTTGTAATCCACCTGTATCAGCCACCTGTATCAGCGTTACAGGTGTGCACTATCTTGTCCAGTTCAAATGTCAGACACCACAACCAATCCGTCAGAAATTACCTTCTTCTTGGAGAGTTGGTGTATAACACATCTCAATTCTTTTTTCATCTTCTTTCTCTCCCCTCTCCTCCTCTCCTTCTCCTTTCCCTCCATCTTTTGGTCCTCTTCCCATTTGAAGAAGGTCTCATTATTTCCTATTATCTACCTTCTATTTTGCTCTTTATATTTTGGGTTTCTCAAAAATTTAAGCTTGTGTGTCTAACTTATTTCACTTAACACTGTAGTCTCAAGTGCATCCATTTTTCTACAAATGATGCAACATGTTTAAAAGACTCAACTTGTTTAAATGTGCATGACAGAATAGTACTCTATTGCATGTATATACCGCATTTTCTTTATTCATTCTTTTGTTGTTGGATGTATAAACTGCTTCCATGGTTTAATTATTACGAATTGTACTGCTATAAATATGGGTATGCATGTATCACCATAACATGATGTGTTTAACTCTCTTGGGACTGTAACATTCTCAGGGAGGTTTTTCTTGATCATGCTTTCTAAAAACAATCTTGCCTTCCTGGTTATTTTCTAGACTACATCTTTTTTGATGAATGAATGAATGAATGAGTGAATAACTATTTCTTTCCTCTGTGAATTTGTTTGCTACTTTAAATATTGAGACACTTAGAAATAATGCGTGTAAATTATCTAGTATAGTGCTGGAAACATAAAAGATATCGTATAGATGTTCAGTGACATCTATATGATGTTCTTCCCATAATTCTTAGGAATGAGATGTAATTTGATGGAATGAAAAAGATTCTTGGAGGCTCCAAACATCAAGTAATGAAAAATCTGTAGTAGCTCTTATTCTTTCTTCTGACTTTCCTTCTGAAACAGTTAAACGTATGCATGCTGAAGTCTCAAAACAGACCCTATTGCAAATGGACTATTTCAGAATAAGCAATAGATGGGATCTACTCCAATTCAAAGAAAGGCAAACTTTGGAAATCCCTTTTACAGAGCTAAAAAAATAAAAATTTTATTAGTGCAAGTTGAACGCATGAATTAAAGTTCTTTATAAAACAGGAGGCTATGAATATGTGTTTTTCTAACTTTAGGATTTTCAAAAAGTGATCATTTGCTTATTTGCCCTTACTGGATGGCCTTTTTTTTTTTTTTTCTCTAGGTGCTCTTTTTAGCATTGTTCCCAGGCACCTTTGGGAAAGGGGTTTAGGCGGTGATTCGGTCTTCACTGGCTCTTCCTTGACTGCGTCAACAGAGGTCTCAACAGTACAGGACCCTGTAGGACTTGGCCGCTAGCAGGGGCTGCACATGTTTCATTGTCGTCTTCCCTGCTCCAGGGCATAATAACAGGCACTTAGATATTTCCCTCTTGACTGCAGATGTGTTTTTCTACTTTTGCACTGACAGTGTTTCCTCTGTTGGTGCAGGTAACTCTGCTTTCCAAAGCAAATAAATCATGAACAACAGCCTAGTTATACTAGAGGGGTGTGTGCGTGTGTGTGTGTTTTAAAATAGAACAAAATCTTTGTCTACTTTCAGACTGAGTATCCAAATGGCAATTCAGCATTATCTGAAAATGTGTCTAAAGGTTAAAGATCCATGAAGATTGAATTGTTTCTGCCTTCCACTGGTTCTGCTCAGTGCTTAATATAGTACCCAGCACTTATTATGCCCTCAGCAGGAGAAGGGCTAGTATGTGTTTTTATGGGTTCACGAGCACCTTCTCTGTATTTAGATAGCTTGATCCAGAAACAGGTGCTATGGTGACAGATACTGCTTGGGAAGATGCTACGAGTCATTTGTATAACTTGAGTACATTTTAATTCATTTGTACTGCTAAGAGTAATCACTTTCCTGATATTTACAGTCTTTATCTTCCAGTTAAAGTAAAACCTCTTAGAGGAATTTTTAAGAGAAAGTTGCCTGTTTCAAATTATGTGTGAACCTGCTAATAGAAACCGCTGGGTAGTTTCAGATTGCAACATCAACGCTGAAGTCAGTTTGAGCAATTTTAGTGTCTGCCTCCTTCTTAGCTGCAATGTCAATGGACGAGAAGGACTTTATTCTTTAAGGAGTGGGTCAGATGATGGGTATCGTTGTGGGAAGCAAGTGTCTGATCTCATAGGATGAGACTTTTTTTTTTTTTAAGAAATAATGTATTTCAATAGTAAACCTAAACTACTTTGTCTTACAGCAAGTTACACATTTAGTTATTGATCTTCAGAAAAACACATTCCATAACATATCTCAGTTTATGTCTGTCATGGAATTACTGCATTGCCATCATATCCCTTTTTAGTATATTTGACATTGAGGGTACCTTTTAATAAATTCCATGAACTATATGTTGAAATATAGAAAGGACACCATCTGAATGTTGCACGGACTCAATCATTTCTTAATAAATGCCAAGAAAAATACACTGGTTTATACATCACCTTTTTATGAGACTCAGTCTTCTCTGCAAGTAGCTCTAACATTATCACTGCAATAAAGTTCTTCCATTTGAAACATATGCCACTATATTATCTTAGAATGTTTCAGGTATGTTTGTGTTTTGATTCAATTCTTTTCTCTGTCGATCAAAATCCAATGTCAAGGTGTGGCCATAGTTTGTTCAGTTGAAAAACAAATAGTTATTGCATCAGTTCTCAGGAGTGGTTGACCAAAATCTCATGCTCTATACCTTTAATGATTCCCTTTTCAGCAAAACTACCCTGAACTTTTCCATTTTCTTACAGTGTTGATATAGAATTGCCTGACTAACTTGCTAAATTGATTTGCAGTTTTAGAGGCTAACAACTTAGTGTGAAATAACTAAGAACCTTAGCCATAAGGCCGCCTTAACCTTTTAGGGGAAAAAGAGTGTGAAAAACTTGCTATGGCTAAAAGTCCAGAGTCATTTTGCACTTCACTACGTTCTTCCAGGGAAAATATTTCTGCTTTCACCATTAAAGGCATTTATGATTCAGGGCCAAGCAAATGGAAGGGGGATTTCTAGCACTGCAAAGAACTATTTTAAAGCAAATCAAATCGTTTAGATAGTTCATTCATTTCAAATGAGGCCTGTGGTAACCTCTTAGTCTGTGATTTCTATTGCTGTGTGGAAAATTACATTATCATGTGAACTTTGCCATTATGTAAACAGAGAACAAAGACACACCTAGGTCATGTTTTACAAAAAACTGCAGACCATTATTGCTTCCTTTGGTATTTCCTTTGTAATGCTGATTGTGATGAACTGCTGGCACCACGACAATAAATGCCATTCCAAAGAAATTCCATTTTCACTTATGTAACAGGATGTTAGAATGGGGCTCCTTTGGCCTCTGCTTCCACTGAAGCACAAATGTGGTATTTAATAGGTAGCCATGTGTATGAGACAGATCCACATATGTGAGTTTTCAAAGAAAATAATTAAGAACCAGTTCCAAGATGCCTGGATCACTCAGGCAATCAGGATTGAAAATATGGTCAGAGTTTTGAGAAAAAGGAAGGATTGGAGAAGAAATCCACTTGGAAAGAGCTGTTCCCAAGCATGTGTCCTCCCCTCTTGTGAAAGGATGAAGGATAGTTGCTGATTCCAAACCATAGTCAGCGGTGGAAGAAAGATTTGAAATGTGTACCTTGTACTCGGTATACACAGAGGATTGGTGCTTGATTGGAGCCTGAGAAATCTAAAGTATAATGTGAACTGAGGTCTCTCCTATCCTTCTTCTCAGACCTGGGTGGGGAAGAGACAGAAAAGTACTGATACACCTGCACTGGCCACCACTTCCAGTTTGTGGGGTCAGTAAATGAGACTATATAAGTATGGGAGATGAGGAACCAGGTGCAGTAGGTCCAACAGGGCAGCCTGTAGGGGTCGAAGAGACCTCATCAGAAAGGTTTTAGTGATGAATCACTGATTAGCTGGAGATGGGGAAGGAGTCACAAATGGCTTTTGGGAAAAACAATGCATTTGACAAATCATGGGAACTCAAGGAGCAGGGCCTAGCAATAAGTTCTGTAGAGCCCACAAAAGCACACAGTGAGAGAAGGATCTGACATTGGCTGTCTCCAGGTCCAGAGAGAGTGAAGCCACTGAAGCAAGTAAGGACTATCCCATCCTTCCGTCCTTCCTCCCTGTCTCACTTCCTTGCCAGCAGGAAGTGTTGTGGGTGGAGGAAGAGGCGAGCAGGGAGATGTGAAAAAGTGAGGGAGTCTCCTTGCCTACTGTTGGCTCCAAGCCTAAAACAGCTCCTACTGTGGGATGGGAGGCAATGTCACATCTCCTCAAGATCAGAAGTTTGATAACTACATAGTATTGGGGATGATTACCTTAAATGACAGTGCTTATGATTTAAAGTAAATATGACCTCTTACAAAAGAGTGGACATTGCCTATGAAGTTTTCACTCAGGGATGAGGGAAGATTACATTAGTATAATTCAATAAACTTACAAGGACAGTGGATGAAAAAAACACGTTATGATTTATTTTCTTCCCCAGTTATGCTAGTTCAACATATTGATTATGCCTACAATAGATTAATGGACATGATTTAATGGCCATGATTTCTATGTTAATGTTCATATAAGGAAGAATAAAAAAAGGAGATGTAACAGTGTTTCTTTGTTTTAAAATGGATTCAGATCCACTGGACTAATCTCAGGTGCTTGAGCACCTCAAGGCAGACACACTAAACAAATAGCAAGTGGAAATATGAGATGAGAGCCCAGTGCACTGTTATCTTCCCCGCAGAGGATGACTGAAGGGGGTCCTGCTCTGCTTCCTCCTCATCTGTGCAGGACAGGTGCCTAGGGAACAAGGTGAGGCTGTAAACTTCAGGCAGAAGTGGCTCACTTCTTTCATGCTTTATGCCTTAGATACAAGAGGGTATAGCATTCTGAACCTCAGGGGCAGGAAGGGTACAGCTTTGAAACTTCCTCACATCTTTCTTTCTAGTGCAAAGTTCTGTACTTTTTCTTTTTCTTTAAGTCTTTTTTTTATTAAGCTAGGTTGAACTAGGATGTTAAGACTGATATTCACAATGATGTTTTTGCATATATGATGTAAATGTCTTGAAGAATACACAGGACAAGGGTTGGATGTTCGTGCAGGAAATAAAAATTTTTGACTTTTTAATTTCAAGTTATCAAGAAGTTAATTTGGCCAGGTGTGGTGGCACACACCTTTAATCCCAGCACTTGGGAGGCTGAGGTAGGAGGAGCATTGTGAGTTTGAGGCCGGCTTGGGCTGCAACGTGAGCACAAGGCCGACCTGAGCTACACAGTGTGACCCTGCCTCAAAAAACTAGGGCTGGGAGTTTGGCTCGGGAGCTAAAGCGCCTGCCTGGTAGGTACAAGGCTGTGAATTTGAACCCTGGTGCCACCAAAAAAAAAAAAAAAAAATGTTTTTTAGTAGCTCTAAAGTATCCTGTACTGTGCTTGCTTTTGATCAGGAATTTCACTTCCAGGAAATCTATTTTAGAAAAATTGAAAATATGTGGAAAGAGAAGGAATAGCACCCCTCTTTTCAGCTTCATTTTCAGTGTCTGTCCCATATTTGAAGGAGTACTAACTATATGAACTACCAATTATACTCCCATACAGGTTCAAAACTGCTTAGAGGTTAAGCATTTTATCTCTAATTCATAGGAACACCCTTTTGAGAAGAATAATATACATTTTACAAAAGAGGAAATGAACATTTAGAAAGGCTAAAAAATGTGTGTTAGATTACACATTCAGTTTGCATTTGAGTTTTGAACTGATTGTGTCTTTTGCATGAGATTCCTAGCTCTTAACAATGCTATACAGATCTAAGCTTTTGAACGAAGTACTAATCAGGTGTCAGCATAAGCTATGATGCTGAATACATAGATGGATAATAAGGGATTAAGTCAACTTCCACGGAATGAACTATATTTTGTTTGCAGTTCTGTATTACTTGGCAAGGCTACACAGAAAGGGACTAGCTGGTCTACTTGCTTTTGTGCAATCTTTCCTTTGATTTAAGTGTATAACAGTAAGCAGAGAAAGGAGTGACTGACCTGTGAATATCAGAGCCTTCCTTCTGAAATACACTCAGACCCCAACGCAGCCAGAGGGAATTCAGGGAGCAGCACATTTTCTTGGCTATCCAGGAAACAGAAGGCTCACTGGACCACACAGGTCAGAACGAAGTAGGTCCATTTCCAGAAAAATCACCTGCCTCCCCACCGGGTAGATTCAGTCATCTTTTATCTCTTTCATTAGGGAAAACTGGAACCTCAATAGCTCTTTCTCAGTCTTTGACCCTTTAGAATTTTTTAGATATAGTTGGCTTCTGTGGTTCAATGCTCTATGCTTTGTTTTTAACCAACACCAACTACTTTGTTCTTGTCTTAGGCATTTAGGACATGTTAATAAATTCAGTTCTCTAACGGGGAAAAAGCAAATCAAAACACAACAAACAGAATAAAACTGGAGGAAATCCTTAATAACGGTAGATCTATATATTTTCCTTTCTGTCACAGAAGAAAGGAAATGTACAGACCTCATAGAAGAAGTCTGTACTCCTGTAAAATATACTAAAATAAATATTTTGTTAACTGTTTTCTCATGATAAGTGTATCTTGGTGCATATAATTTAAAAATACAGCAACATATATAGAAGTCTCTCAAAATCATACTACCTAGAGACATTGTTTCCTTTTGATGAATTTTTGGAGGGCTTTGTATTTCAGCCGATTGAAATTGTACTGCATAAGTAGTACAAACATTTGATAGATTTGTCCTTTAAATGTCACTGATGCTCCTGAAATAACCTAGAAGCTGATGATTTATTCTGAGGGAATGCAAAGATTAAATTCTGATATTTTCTGAGATCAGGATTATTGTCAGAAAGATATCAAAGCAAAATATGAGTAAAGTTTAAATGCAGAGTATTGTCCAGAAGATGGTAATGCAGGAGAAGGAGAAACATTCCAGGAAGAGGAAAATGCAGTCCCAAATTTCCAAAGTAGGAAAAAAGTTTGATTTAGATAGAATCTAAATTAGATATAAGAAAAACAAAATAAAACATAACAGCAACAAAAATAGCCTCAAAAAACAGAGCTGGGCCAAGTGGAAAAAAAAAAAAAAAAACCTGGGTAAACATATGTGCTATTTCTTTTACATCACAGATTGAGAATTGCGACACAGAAACTAAGTCTTTTTTTTTTCTTTAGACAGGGTCTCACTGTGGAGTCCAGGCTGGCTTTGAACTTGCTTCAGTTTTCCTACCTCAGGCATTACAGACGTGCGTCACCACACCTGGCTCAGAAACAGTCTTGCAGTAGCACCGAAGGCTGTTTTGTGGACAGATGTACGTATTTTCCTTTGTGTCAGCTCATGCATAAAAATACCCTTCCAAGTAACTCGTGTTTCTTTAACCTACTAATTGCAAGTATTTTACTTACTGATTTATCTAAACATCTCACATGTTTAGTATTTCCAATCATATGTGTCACTTGCACTAATGATGCTCATAAGTGAAATACATCTCTGATTTTTATATTTGCCTAAACAGTACCCATTTTTACCATGTAAAGACTTTTATCAGAGCCATTCTGAAGCTGTCTCTTCCTCAAACCCATTAAGACCTTCGGTGGATGTGGTTCCATTCTTTCACACACAGGTGCAGTAAAGACAGCCTCTTAATTATTAGAAGCTTTGAATGCAAACTCTTCAATTTCTGCCTAGATGACCTTGGATGGTTCTCCTAATATCTATAAGGCTCAGTTTTTACATCTTTACAGTGAGGCAATGATAGTAGAGATTTACCTTCTAAGATTGTTGAGTAGCTTTAATAATTTTGCCCAGCATGTAAGATATTAGCACAAGACCTAAATATGTAGTGATTATTAGATTTTAAAATATCTTCTAAAATTTCCTTAGCTATAGTTGAGCTGTAATATTGTGTTGGATAGGATGATGTTGGCCACTGTATTTCCAGGAACGAAATGGCTAGTTAGCATTCAGAACCCATACACCTAATGCATTGGAAAAATTATATATATATATATGTAATTCATTTAAAACTCATTTACTTTTCTTGAGTTGTGATCTTTCTTACATATCACCTCACACTTGTCCAAGTTAAATGCACTTGCATCTCTTCTACCAACTCTAAAAACCCAAACAAACCAAAACTTCCGTCTATTGCCCTTCTCAAAAAGAAAACTTACAGAGTATCTTCTATCTTCTTTTCCAACTTGGTCATTTAATGGCTTGGAAAACCTTGGTATTATCTGGGAATTGGCAATGTTGCTTCCTATTTCCTCTTCTCACTCATACTCCAACATTAAGCACAAATCACAGGGAACACTACTGTTTGATGTAGATTTGCTCTTGGTTTTGTAACTCTAAGCCAGTTCGTTATCCATGGACAGGCTGCAATAAATCCACATTTCCCACTGCCTGTTTGATTGTTTTTAGTGGGTTGTAGAATGTGACTACTAGCCTCCTAGCACTATTATCAAAGGCCTTTGAAAGTCATAAAAAGTGTATCCTGATTTTCTTTTTAGCTACATAACTCCTTCATGAAGAGTAGATAATACATTAGTCTATCATAGCTATCTTTTTTGAAACATTTTCTTTTCCTTAATAACTATTGCACAAATACTCAGGAATTCTACCACTGGTCCACAAAGTATTCTGACTCCTAAGTTTGTAGCTATGAACTATAATTTGAGGAGTCCTTATGAATGGAGTTCTTAAACACAATCATACTGCCAGTTCCTAAGCAGTTTATAGTAGCAGCTTCCTTATTTTATCTTTGATTTTTTAAAGTTATTTAAATGATAGGCAAAATTTCTGAACAAACAGTTCACAAAAGAGAAAATAAAACATTTAAATTTTGTAATTAAAATTCCAAAATGCAAACAAAACTCAGTTGAGTTTTTATCCATTAAACTACAACAGAAAATTAAAAAAAACTATTCTATTTCCGCAAGAATATAGTTTAGGCTTTCCTCTGTAAAGGTTGGTGTAAGGGTACATTTGAATTACATTTTAGAAAAAAATGCACATTGTAAATCTATAAGAGATACAGAAATTAATAATATACTACAAGGACACAAATTATAGCACATAGATAATTCTAACTCTTCTCACTGAATTTATAAAATGTAAAAATTTTTGAAGCAAATGAGAACTTTATAGAAGTTACCTAACAGAGTTGGCAAACTCTCCACTCAGCAAAGTATGCAACCTAGCATTAGTGACAACGTAATAAAAAAGCATTTTCTCTCAACATAATGATGATGTAGGTAAAACATTAGCTTTTAGTAGAAGGATGTGGATTTGAGACAGAACATGCAAACTGAAAAGCGAAACTAAATTTAAAGTTGAAAAATTCATTTGCTTTAAGGAGAAAAAACTAAATACTGGGTTCCTCCTACAAGTGAGAATAATTTGCCTGTGTTGCAAAAACTTTGATTCTGAGTGTCCGGATTGATTAGTGGAGTTCCAAAAGGGTGTAACTGCGTAACGAGCGATGAGTTGTAAATGCAGAAGATCAGGTGGGCATTTGGCACTGACAGACCCTTCCAAGGGCTTCTTAGAAGCTCATAAATATCTCTAACTCGAAGCCCAGATTAATTCTAGAGACTTGTTGTGTTTTGTCATTTTGCCAAAAATGCCAATTTTGCTTCTGTTCCACATTTGGCTTTCTCTCTGAGTCTGGAAAATTTTACATCATTCTGTCCCAGAGGAACATAGAATTAGAATAAATAAAATCTCTGTAAGCTTGGAGAAGCTCAGTAACTTAGCTATGGTCATTCTCAACATTGGATGGTGCAACTGAAGAGCTGAACATTTTCTTTTGTTTTATTTTCTATTTCAAGGACAGTTTTGTGGTTTTATACTGACTCAAACAAAGTAAATCCATCTCTTTGAAGTTAGGATTATCTTGAGCACCTTTTCTCTCCCCCTTTTTTTGGCTGTTGCTCTAATCCGAGGGCCACATTTGTCCTAACTATTTACTGGTGCAGAGGAAATAGTACTGGGGATTGAGAGGATTGAAGCTGGGTTTTAATTCCCAATGTTTTATGTTTACTGTGGCTAGTGGATAAATGCTTCTTAGATTCATTCTCTTCATTTATAAAATGATTACAGAAGTATATTTGGTAGAATAAATGATTTTCATGTATGAAAGTGTTTGGAAGCTGTATAATTCAAAAATAAATGAAATACTATCATCATCATCATCAGCTTCTCACTGGGGACAAAATTTCAAAGGTTACCATAACACAAAATACATACTAACCTTTGGTTTTCTGAGTTTAAAAGTTAAAATTTTCTCATTTTTTTTCCTGACAGCATGCCTGCAAATGCCTAACTTTTACGTTTGTTAAAATTTAATACTTATTTGATAGGCTTCTTTGGGTTTTCATCTTTCATCAGAATACTGAAATAAACTGCAGACTATAATTTCTCTCAAAAATGAGATACTTTTTTAAAAGGTAGTTGCATGACATTTTAATTAAAGAGAAAGATTGAACTGTGTTAAAAATATCAAAATACTCTGGTAGTAGTTGTCTGAAAAACCCATAGGAATAAATAGTTTGGAAAATTAGTCAAGTAATTGATTTTAATGACATGCTTTTGCTTAACTGACATCATATCAAACAATCTCAGCACTTGGGAGAGTGAAGTAGGAACACTGCCTTGAATTCGAGGCCAGCCTGGGCTACATAGTGAGTTCAAAGCCAGCCTGTATTACAAAGTGACACCCTGTCTCAAAAAGCAAGCAAGCAAGCAAACAAATGAACAAGCGAACATCTCAATGCATAAACTGTTAGCTGGAGTCTGAGTTTTGAGGCTAAACAAATCTACCAACACAGAAAATATTTGAGTTTCAATAATTTTTTGAATATTCACTAGGAAGAATGTTTGCTTTCCATTAATGACTTCTATGCTTTTAGTTTGGATTTTTGTGGCCCTGATTTATTTTTTGAGAGTGATGACATTGCAATCTATTGGCAATTTTAACTATCACAGTGATATCTTCATAAAAGAAGAAAATCACTCAAAATATATACTCCCTGCCAGGTTAATTATGCACAGATAAGTGGTACTCCCATGGTTAAGTCACCAACTGGTGTTTCTTCTGATATAGCTACATGTTCCTGAAGATTTAATGGCAATTTTCATATTATTTCATATTATTTGCTACTTACCCTAAATTATATTTAAAAGGTAACTTCAAGAATAAAAACATTTAAGGCAATAATTTTAAGGCAACTTTGTAAAGTAACCACCATATAAGACATTTTTACAATAATTTGATTATATCTCTGTTATCCTTTATTATATCATAGGATGCTCTGCCAGAACTTTGAACTCCAACTTTGGCAGGCTTTCTCAGGCAGACAGTGATTATAATATCCAACTAGGTGTTAGGTTTCTTTGATAATGCACAGATCCCACTGCAGACCAGATCAGGCAGAGATTCTGGTAGGAATCTCACATCAGTGTTTTATTTGCCTCTGAGGAGATTTAAATTGTCTTTGGATCAAATTAGTCACTAGGAAGAACTGAGTCTTCAAACTCAACTGATTACTTCAAACTGATTACTTCAAACTTCAACTGATTACTTCTCTCTCTGTATCAGCTGATTACTTCTTCTTCTCTCTCAGAAAACAAAATACAAAGATAGTTTAGAAGTAATATGATCTGCTGAGAGCAGTAGATTATTCGTTTTTTTTATTTCCTGAGTTAGAAAGAAATGATCCTTTCCCCCCTTTTTCATCTGAGAAGAGCAGAGACATAGTCCCTTCTATTTTTAAATTGGAGAAATAGTAGTAAATAATAGCCCTTGCTGGCTGGTCTCTTCCCTCTCCTTAAATCCTTTAGAATGTCTTACTAAGGTTTTAGGTAAGATCCTGTATCCCATGCATTTTTGTATGTTGAATACGTGGTGCATTTGGTCTGGTTTACAGTAGGTGTTCAAGAAGCAGATGGAGGATAGTATGTATCAGAAGCTTACCCCGAAGATTTTTATGGGGACTCCTGAGCACTTTACTCTCATGTGTTATCTTGTTCTCAGGGAATGCAGGGATGATGAATGTGTTAATATTGTATATATTTGATAACAATGATTTTAGTTTAAAAAGCTTGTTTCACTCACTATAGATGAATACATATCATGTGATTATATATCATATGATTTGAATCATAATCTTAAGCTACTTTGTCAGAGATTACTTACTTTGGTTGACAAATGGGAAAACTGAGGCTTTGAAAAGTTACATAACTCTGGTCTAGTGCTTGCCAGACACCCACTTAGTGATAAATATGGGTGGACAATCTAGAGCTCAAGATTTGTAATTCTTTATTTTTTGTACAATACCTCTAACCTCTGGTAGGATGAAGGCATATGGATAAAATCTGCAGATGACAGAAGGAATGACGGAATCAGAACTCCAAAATATTTCAACAGGTTGGAATGCTGGCTAGGAAAACCCCCAAAGTTGAAATTTAATAGGGAAAAATATAAAGCTATAAGTTATATTAAAAATACACAAAGTGCAGCTTTGAGGAGGGAGGAGAGAGAAAACAGATTGTTCATGTGAAAAAAAATCTGTAGCTATGAGATAAACATGTGATGGACTGAAATACATATTGCAAATTAGGTGCATTTTATAGCATGGGTAGAAATACAATAACTTTCAGGAAATGAGAGCTTCCATGGTCTTCTCTGTGCAGGAAGTGTGCCATTTAGAATTCTGTGCTCTGTTTTAGCATCACATTTTAAATAGGACACTGATAATTGATGTCTTTGTGTTTGAAGGAGGACTACTGTTGGGCTATCAGTTGTGTCTTCAAAAAACAGATCACGTTGGACCCTCCTCCTATTCCAGGACCAGAAAAATGGAATGACCTTGTGAGATTACTGTGAATTTGCAGGGCCTTTAGTTTTCTTGGTAACTTCTTGTTCTATTTCTTTAAATTCAAATTATAGTATTCAACTCTTACCCAAAATTTCACTTTTAAAAGTTCTGTTAACTCATCTAGCAAAATCAGTCATCACATGTATGCAGCTGGACATACCTGCCTGTCATCTGTGGGCCCATTTACCCTGACATGTACATATTGATAACAACGTTATCTAGAGTATGCTACTGGAAAGCAAAGAGCAATAACACATACAGCACTCTCCCTTATCCTTGGCTTTGATTTCTGCAATTTCATTTAGCTTTGAACCACTGAAGTCTGAAAAAATAAATAGAAAGTTCAACAAGTAAACAGTTCGTAAGTCTTAATCATTTTGTTCTGAATAATGTGATAAAACCTCACAAGCTTTACTTCACCCTATCTGTGATATGAATCATCATTGTGTCTAGAGTATCCATGCTGTATGTGCTACCCACACATCAGTCACTTAGAGCTACCTCAGATATCATATCAACTGTTACGGTACCACAATACTTCCGTCAAGTACTCTTATTTTACTTCATAATGTCCTCAAAATGCAAGAGTAATGATGCTGACAATACAGATATGCCAAAGAGGAAGCCTAAAATTCTTCCTGTAAGTTAGAAGCCAAAAGTTCTCAATAAGGGAAAAGTTCTAAATAAGCAAA
Source organism: Dasyprocta punctata (assembly GCA_004363535.1). Classification (NCBI taxonomy): domain Eukaryota; kingdom Metazoa; phylum Chordata; class Mammalia; order Rodentia; family Dasyproctidae; genus Dasyprocta; species Dasyprocta punctata. Next base: position 4,475 of record RJWM01001924.1, on the reverse strand, counting down.
AAAAAAAAAAAAAAAAAAAAAAAAAAAAAAAAAAAAAAAAAAAGTGTGTGCTGTGGTTGCTAAAATCTATGGCAAAAATGAATCTCCTGTTGGTAAAATTATGAAGTGAAAAAAAAATCATGCTAGTTTTGTTATTGTACTTCAAACTGCAAAAGTTATGGCTACAGTGCATACTAAGTGCTTAGTTACAATAAAAAAGGCATCAAATTTGTGGGTGGGGCACATGAACAGAGAACAAGTTCTGACTGACACCAGTGGGCGCACCAGAAAGCTTCAAGGCTATATGAGGACTTCAGTAAGGGATTCTCTGAAACAAGTGACATCAAATGATATTCTGCAAGTAAGGAATAGTTATGCATATTCAGGAGAAAGTTTGGACTGAAAATACAAAATAAATATATACTGGAGAAGCTATTAATTATTACTGTCAATATCTTATTGTAACTAATTTAGAAATTAAATGTTACCAAAGGTATGTACATATAGGGAAAATAGTAAACATAGGATCTGGTTCGACCTGCGGTTTTAAGCATCTAAGGGGTCTTGGAATGTGTCCCCTGTAAATACGGGGGAATTAATATGCAGTACCCTCCCTGAACTCTGCCCATTCTGTATTCTGCAGACCTAACTATCTCAGCTTCTTTTTTTAATTTCTATAGAATTTCACTCACATAAGGCTTTTCTGTACTAAGAAGTTTTACCAATAATTTAGAGAGACAAGGAACACTAAAAATTTTAAATTGAAAAGCAGGCATCTTCACTTTAAAAATTTACCACGCCCACCCAACCCAGTTGGCCCCCTTGCTCCCGGGAACCTTTGATGGCTTCTGAGAAGATTTTTGTACCCTCATCTTGCTGGCTGCTCGCGCTCCCTCTGGTTTTTGTTCTCCATTCACTTCCTCTCAGATATCCTGCAGGAATTCCATATGTTTCTTAGATTACTACATGCAGCAGTTGCTTTTCTCTATTCCTCAAGCTCAGTTCTAAGCCAAATTTTATATATACCAAAGCCATTAAGATGCTTGGTTAAACAAATGGGCCACCGCAAGATTTCTTCCTTAACAGAATCCATTCTTCTAAGAATCCAATTGTGCATTTTAGTAGCATTTCATTCCTCTGTTAAGCCAGAAAATGAAGGGTTTGAAAATGGAAGCTTCTCCAAACTTATTTGAAGTAATTTAGAATAATTAACTCATTCAAAATTGCTGTATAAGGGATAGGTCTGCCTTCCCTATCTTAATGACATATGAATAGAAATTCTTTTCCTTAACTATAGAAAGTACGTACTATATAAACTCAGTTGTGTTTTCATTATAAATGAATATAACAATATCACCTTTGAGGGAGGGAAAGAGTAGTGTAATAGCCATTTGTTTGGAATGGATACAAATGTGGGGAAAGGAGAATGAAAGGTTCAGACTAGAAATCGAAAATGCATACATTATGTATTACATATAATAAATGTTATATATTCAACTGAAAGAAAGCAACTGATAATCTTGAGTTCCATTAAAAGAGAGCAAGGAATAGTCATTTGTAGCTGGCAACTCAGGCTTTAGAGAAAGACTAGGTATGGAATTTGAGTCTGGGAAACCGGAAAAGGTGAAAAACATCTCCTGGAAGAAAAAGCTTTCAGTGTGAAGTTTGGGATTATTTCTGGAAGTCATGCTTTCCTTTCCTTTCGCAGGCTGAGACAGCTAAGCTAACTGTGAAAGAACTGAAGTAGCTGGAGTCAAGATCAGTCTTGCATTTATTTACCAGGACAATGCTGGCCTCTACCCAAGCCGACTGCCAGTGTTTTGCAGATGCATGCGTGGTGTGTTTGTGCTCAAGCCCACTGAACGTGGAGGAGGCCTTGCCTTGTGGTCCCCGGAGACTGACTGGAGCAACAGTAGAAGAACAAGGTTAGCGGGGCGAAGCACAGTCCTAGTGTCTCGATGCGAGTCTCTTTTCTATTAGTGTGGTCTGACTCATGAGATTCCCTGTGACACTGGTGACCTTTTTCAACAAACACCCTTGAAATTTTCTGAATACACCATGAAACAATAAGCAATATGCAAATTTCTACAATGCTGGTAACAGAAATAAGTACAACATTTTTCTAAACCTGCCTGTATAACAGTGAACAGAGGAGTGGCAGTTTTAGTTAGTGGAAAAGCAGACCCCAGGGCTAACCTGCTTGGGATAGGATCCTGGACACGCCATTTACCACCTAGGTCATACTGGGCAAATCGTTTACTTTTGTTGTGCCTTGGTTCTCTTATTTGTGCAGTGTAAATAACAATGGTATTAGCTGAAGGATGTGCACTTGTGTGTGATAATTAGAGGAGTTCAGGATATAAACTGTGAGCTCATAGCAATGACAGAGATGTGTTCCGTGAGACACCCACCATCACTATACCCCTCATCCCTGCAACTAAAATGGCAACTCCACAGGGCAGAAATTATTGCTCATTTTGTTCACTTCTGTACTCTGGAACAGGGTCTACACTCAGTAGGAGCATTACAGTTGGGTCTACACTCAGTCTGTCAATTAGTAGGGATATTTTTCAAATTTGTTTTCACCAAGTGAGTTGCATAATCAAAACAACTTTCTTTCTCACTCTTTCTCTCTCTCTTTCTCATTCTCTTTCCCTCTCTCTTTCTCTCTTTCTTTCATTCATTCTTTTGTCCTTTTTTGTACCAGAATCCAAACTAGGAGTACCCTTTTGATTTTTTATTTTGAGGCAGAGTCTCACTAAGCTGCCCAGGCAGGATTAAAATTTGCAGTCTTCCTGCTTCAGCCTCCCTCAGTGCTGGGGTTACAGGCATGTGCCCCATGTCCTGTTCTGTATTTCTTTGCAGACTATACCCACTATAAACGTGGGACAGTAAAATAAATACAAATCCGTTTCTAAATTGAGTTTATAGTATCATATAGATCACAACTAATAAGACAATGAAGAAAGGATGTATTTATAGGAGTCTGGATTTTGTTGGAAATGCTGTCATTGGAAAGATTTACATATGAGAGTAAAGAAAAAAAGTAAAAACCTAAGTAACAGAAACACATGAAGAAGGAATGCCCTCACTTCCTTGATTATTTATTCCTAGTTTGAGTCCTGCTGAAATAACTGATGAGCTGCTCAGTTCCACGAGTCCCAAGTAACAGTGAGTCAGTGCATTTGTATAAACACCGTGGCATGTTAGCACCACATTTTCTATTGTTTTCTTTGAAATATGAATTTCACTGAGAGGAACTGTACTCATCAGCAGGGAGACTGCTGCAATCATCTTTGCCCATAAGGAAGTCTGAGACAAACCACCATCTCCATGATCTGTCAACGGATGAGAGCACCTCTCCTGGTCCTGCCACAGAAACATAACGGAGGTGAGGGCTGGGCTGGAACGAGAATGCTGACTAAAACCCCAGCTCCTTGAAGTCTGTACAGCGCTATGGTGCAGAATGGACCTTTATCATCCAGCAGCAAGTGATTTGTCTTCCTGTCTGTTAGATGGGAAGGGCGGGACTCTGGTTCATTGTAGGAGTCTGTGTAACACTTGCCATGTTTCTTGGCCAGAGAAGAACGTGTTTCTCCTCTTCCACTGCTAATGAGTCAGTAAAAGGTAAAGGAGCCTCAAAGAAAAGGAAGAATGTGAATGGTCACACACACAAACATGCCTGCTGCTTTTTTATAAAAATTGCACAAACTGAAACTCATTTAAAATGTTTGTAGTCCCTCCAGCCAGGATGCAGGCTCCTGCCCAACTGAAATACAATTGTCACCGTTCGACAAGGTGATTCATTCTTAAAGCCCAGTTTAGCATAAAAACCTAATTAGGACAGTTCCCTGGGATGTGAAGAGGGTGAGATGCTTTTTGCATTTTTATGTTTCAGAAGTGGAGAAGGAAGCCCAGAGAAAGGCAAAATGACTGTAGCAGACACAAATCAAACTCAATCACCCAGTCGCATAACCGGCAAGTTTTCTGATCTTTAAAGCTTGCCTAAAATTTATCTTTGGAGCCTCTGCCTGTGAACGTGAAAAGTTGAGAAGGAATCTGATAGTAGCAGTGCATGACTGTCAGGAACTGTGGAAAGCCTTTGTGGATGCCAGCTAAAACCTCTACGAGGGAGAAAATTGTAAGGGTTTGTATCCCTGGTCATGACAGTGTCACCATTAATGTTTGTTCCCAGCTGCAGGAGACTTTAAGGTTGTTAGACTACAACGGGCTTGTTTTCTTAAAAAAAAAAAAAAGTGCTGCAATTATGAGTGTATGCAGCTGTATTTTAGTTTGGAGTAACCCACAGAAATGACAAAGGTAATTCAGAGTCATTTGATGAGGAAGCTGGCTGCTGCATTTCATGTGGATTAAATGTATTGAGACATTGTGAGGCTGGGATGTAGCTCTGTGGTTGTGTGTGCTTAGCATGTGTGAGACCCTGGGCTCAGTCCACAGTAAGAAGGAAAAGGAAAGGAGAGGAGAGGAGAGGAGAG
>RJWM01001923.1:75801-140736 GCA_004363535.1 Dasyprocta punctata | reverse complement strand
GGTAAGGCGGAATAGGAGAATCAATTTGAAGTTCCATTTACTTCTTCAGTTGACCTTTGGTCAATGCTTCTGTGTCACCTAGACCTCACTTCCAGACATAGCTTACCCTAATGATTCCTGAGCCCCTGCAGGGACACTAGTGGAGAGGTATTTGCATTATATCATATGTTTTTCTGCTTCCTCCATTGTCATCTTACACCTGACAAGTTGGATATTTTCTCATAGATGACAAATCAGATACTACTCATCTTGCTGTTTTTTGGCTTCCAAGTTAGTATTCCCATTTTGTCCTCTTATATTCTTATTGTATTTGTAGGTTTTATGTCTTTGTTTAAATTTCTTTGTAGTCATTTTAGTGGGGTATTTGAAAGAAGTAAAAATTAGAGGGTAAATGGAACATGGAACCCATCATCATTTTGAAGGTCCTATGATTCATTCTTTACACAGCAGCCAGAGTGATCCTTTAAAAACTCAAATCATATCCTAGTTCTACCTGGCAACAAAATTGCCAGTGCTTTCACATTATTATTGGAACAAAAGTTAAGTTCTTTCTCTGGCTTATAGTTAACACAATCTGAGTTAGCACAAATCTTGGACTTCATTTTCTACCCATTGTCTCATTCCCTAGGTCATAGTAACTTTGACCTTTTTGTTACCTGACATGTTATTTCCTCTCTCAGGCCTTTGCACTTACTATTCTTCCTCTTGGGAAGGTATCTTCCTCTTGGGAAGGTATGTTCCTCTAAGTCCTCCAAGTCGAGGCTCCTCTTGGTCATTCCATTTTTATTTTAAATGCCATCTTCTCAGTAAGATCTTCCCTGGCCACCTAATCTAAAATGGCCAGTCAGTACTTAGAGCCACATCTTCTTATTTAAATTTTCTGCATAGGCCCAATCATTATTTGAAACCATTCTTATTCACCTGCTTATTTGTCTTCTTTGTTATCTGCTTCACTCACTAAGAATGAAAGATCACTGTCAGCAGGAGCCCTATTTTCTTGTTCACTATTTTGTTGGTTACTTTTCTCTCATTGCTGAGACAAAATACCCAACATCCAATATTAGAGAAGGAAAGGTTTCTTTAGCTTATAGTTTTAGGAGGTTTCAATTCATAATCAGCTGGCTCCAAGGCAGGGTGGCATGGCTGAGGGGCAACCGTTCATGGCAGCTGCAAGCAACAAAAGCCAAAGAGGGCAAAAAAGGGGAGAAGCACGCCTTCTTCCTTCCCTTATATTGTATGCCAGCTATAACACAATAACATTGTATGTGCCCCTGGGCAGGTGCGGCACTCATGCTGCCAATCCCAACACTAGACATTGAACCAATCACAAATGCTAGACTCAGCTGCCTTTGAAGGGCTCACTCCCCATGACCACATGAGGTTTTAGGGGGACATCCAGATATAAACCATAAAACTATTATTCAGAGTTCGTCAGAGAAATAGATCCAGTAATCTGGAAGTGTGAGTACACATACATACACACACACATCGACGATCTGATTTGAAAATCCAAAATCTGAAATTGTCCAAAATCTAAAAATTTTTTGAGTGCTGTCATAATGCTCAAAAATTTTGAATTTTGGGTTTTCATTTAGGAAATGCTCAGTAAAATCTATGGAAATATTCCAAAACCTGAAGACTTCTTGTCCCAAGCATTTCAGGTAAAGTGTGTGTGTGTGTGTGTGTGTGTGTGTGTGTGTGTGTGTGTGAAGAGGCAGAGACAAAGACAGAGAGGGACAGACAAGTTTACTATAGTAAATTTCATCACATGATTATGGAGGCTGAGACATTCAAACCCAGAAGAGGCAGGGTTACAAGTTCCAGTCTCAACCAGAGTCTGGAGACAGAACACCAACCCAGCAACAGGCACTCAGATAGAGAGAAAGAATTCTTTATTACTCAGGCTTTTGATCTCCTTGGTCTTCCTACAGATTAGAAAAGACCTGAAATAGGCCTATCCACATCAGGGAGGGCAATCTGCTTTATTCGCTCTGTCTATTAAAATGCAAATCTCATCCCAAAGCACCTTGCAGGCACATCCAAAATGTTGTTTATTGCTTCTCAACCTCTTGACTAAGATCAACTTCAGTATGTTAACGAAACCAAACAAAAATTAACCATCACAATGCCTGACTACATTCAACAAACATTGTTGAAAGAACAAATCATCAAATTTTCTGACCTTATCAGTGATAGACCCATTCAGGTATACTTGTAAGTGAGTGAGAAAGTCTCTTTGGGTTGCCCATACCTAACTGCAGACCCAGTGCTACTACAGAGTTTCCCCACTGCTTGCCCACATAGCCAAGGCCAGACTTCTCCTAGGCTCACAGCCTCAGCCTTGGTCCAGCCATCATGCTAAGCTCTTGAGAAAATTCCTCAGAACTTTGCTTCACTGGAGACTGCAGTCTCAGTCAGCCAACCTCTCCCAAGCTGGAAAAGAGACTATGGAGGGAGACCTTAGTGCCCCCGAGTTTCCAAAGGGAACTTTTGCAAAGATGACAAGAAAACTTCCAAGCACAGAGTATACAATGATTGAAAATGCCACCTCCATTATGCCAGCATGTAACCTTATACAATTCATCCCATAAACCCTTCCCAAAAGCGCTATGATAATGATCTCCCTCCATGTTCAATGGAGGGACACTTCCAGGCAAGTTCTGATTGACAGCACTTTTTGCACAGTGCTTTCCAACTGGTATATTACACACGGTTCTCTTCTTGCATCATCCAGAAGGTGTGATCAAAAAATGCAGTGAATGCTTAATTTTTTTCCTTTATTACATTGAAGCACACATTTCCATTAATTCCCCTCAGAATACTCTTCAGAACTTCGAACACATTTATCCCATCGTTTTTCCATTTTCTAAAGCAGCTCTGGAAGTCCCTTCTCATGAGTTTCTTTAGTTGTGTCACTGTGGCTGCCTCAATGTCCTGAATTGATTCAAAATGTTTATCTTTTATGCTGATTTTGATTTTAGGGCAAAGTTAGAAGTCACATGATGCCAGATCTAGTGAATAAGGTGGATGGAGACTCACCATAATGTTTTTATTTGACAGAAATTGCTGTCAACACTTGATCAATGAGAGATAATAAAAAAATATAGTGATTATTTAATAAAAAAAGACACACTGTCATTCATCACCTTCAAAATATACCCCTGTGCTTTGAACACTTAGCTCATCACTCGTGGCAAAGTGTCTCTTATTGTAATAAGTTATCTTCTAACTTAAATATTCACTGTATCTTTTGATTACTACCTGTATTTGTGGAAGTCCATCTTCTAAGGCAATATTGATCAAAATGGAACTATCTAATGAACTGGTAGTGATCCTGTGGAAAAAGAGCAACATCATTTCTAGTTGCAAGTTCACAGCTGTTTGGTTTGACAGAATATAATCCATCACTAATGCAGTGGGAGATTATGCATCAACTATTTAACTTGTCACAGTGGCTGGGGGTGGGGAGAATGGACGTTTCCAGAATAAGGAGAGACTTCTTGCATGTACTTAATGTATCGAAGATACACATATCTAAGTATCTTGTGACTCAGTAACTCTCTAGGGCCTCAAGACTGAGTCCTTGGGCTAGCCCTCTGTAAGGAAGCTAGGTCTCTTAGCAATAAATTCCCTTGTGTAGAAATATTTTCCCCTGAACACTCAGCATTCTCACATGATTTTTTTGTTTTTGTTTTTCCTCCAAAAAAGGGCACCAGTCCTTAAACCTCCTCGGAAAAAAGTCTCAGGGATCCTCCTCCTTTGTGCTTTCTGCCTTTGGTAGTCCTGTATGCACACCTCCAGCACAGCATCACTCCTCTGCTTTACAATTGTCTATTTCTTTGCCTCCTTTGCTAGACTACTAGGCCATGAGTAAACAGGCTGTGCCTTGTTCATCATCACACCCACATCACAAATGTCCACAAATTGATTAATACTCAATGACCACAGTTAATCCTAGCAATAGTCATAATGAAACTAGGAATAGTAAAAAGGTTGGCAGTCTAAAAAGAGATATTTACTCAACATGTACAGTGGATGTTTAAATTTTTAAAGCATATTACCGTAAAAGATACATTGTCATTAATCCCACTCAAATTACATACCACCACCACCACCACCACCACAACCCCCTGCCACCCTTGCTTCATGCACAGTTGTCCTATTATTCTTCCACTTTCTGAATCTGGAAGAACTCCTTCCTGAGTGTTTCTATGAGTTGTGATCCAAAATGCCGGGCGAATGCTGTTGCCAAGTGCCATCCGGTGGAATGACAGGTTTGTAAAAGCACTGTGGTATGTCCTCATCCACCTTGTTCACTGGATATGGCAATGCATGACTTCTGGCTCTTACCCTGTTACAGAAAAACCAACATCAAACTGAATGGAAGACACTTTGCACTGAGGAGTTAGAAGACAACGTGTTTATGATGCTAACAGGCTGATGGGAATCTCAGTTCCAAATCATTAGCACTGAGGCAGTTTCAGGCTCAGTTTAAATAGTCTGTAAGCAGGAACTACAAGGCATTACATGATTGGTTACATGGATTGAACTGAGTCATATATTGTCAGGTAAACTAACTCTAAATATATTTGCCTAAAAGGAATTATTAATCATAACACGGGAACATCCTGGAGACAAGGGGAGGGGGTTCAAGCAGAGCAAGCAGAATTAAAAAATATCTTTGACTGGGATACTTCGCCCCAACTAAAGCCCTTGAAGCCAGTTAAAAGCAATATATTTTATTAATTAAGGGAAACATAAGCAGGCAATAGTCAAATTGGCCCAGCGCATTATCAGAGGAAAAGCAGCTGGATCCAGACAGTCAAGGCTGAAGTTAGCAGGCTAGCTACGTGACAAACAGGAAGAGCGTAGGCAGAGGCTACTGTTTGATTTTAACTTGCTATAACATGCCTGAAAGCTGGTTATTCTATAACTGTGCCTTTACTAATCATACAATGTACCCCAACAACCCAAAGTCAAAATAACCATGAAAGGGAGATATTTTGAACTTGATTCAAGACATGGAGGCAATACAACTCGCAAAAGAGATTTTTTAGAACCAATTTAGAAAGTGGCAAGAATGGTAGGATAAATGCGTTTAAAGTGAGTAGAAGGAGTATTTTGAGAAGCATTAATGTCTATTACTATAGTATTATTTTTTAATGTAAATATTCACCCTTTCTTTGATCACACTCTCTGAGTAGAGTCACCTGATGTAGCCAATCTCAGCTACAGTAAGTAGCTCTTAGGCAACCTTCGCCATCATGTGCTAGCTACAGAATGAAAAATAAAAGACATTTGTCAGAAATAGTACATTTCCTTAAAAATTGCTTTGCAATATTCAGAAACTACTAGTAATGGAGACCACTATGAAGCAGCTCTAAGCAGGATTTAAAATTAACTATTTGGTTTTCTATGTTTATCTGTGAGTTTGTCCCAGGCCTAGGCCCCTTGTCTGGAGATGGGCAGTGGATTCATAGTAAGTGAACCTCTATGAATCACTGGTCCTGGCTGAGACCTGTAGTGGCCTGTGATGCCAGAGGTACCTCAAAGGGCAAGGTAAGGCCGCAGCTGAGGATACCTGGCTCCAACCCCAATTAACTAGATAGAGACTGCAGCTGCAGGCATCTCACTCCTGCTATCTCATTCCTACCATAAATGTCATCATGGAGATAAGACAGTACTCCTAAACTGGCTTAACTTACTACTTGGGGAAGTCTTTAAAGTGACTTCCAAGGTCCTGCTCAGTTCCCACACTTTCTCAGTATCCCCTCTCTTTGTCTGAAAACTCAATAAATATGGGCCACTAAGAGAAGTTCTTTGTCTCAGGTCTGGAGTCTCAAAGTCTGTTAGAGGGTTTTGATCCTCCTGAAACCATAAAATCTTACTACTTGTCTCATTTATTTAAGGCTTCACCATACATTCGTTTGGGAGATTGGGGATCTTGGCCAGGTCCCCAATATCCTGGTGATTATAAAAAGGGAAATATACTGGAGCAGTTCCTGGTTTACTGTGAGGGTTTGTGTCTCTCTTCCAGCCCCCACCCTAGAGCAATCCTACATACATTTGAAGTCCAGAAAGCAACTACATATCTGAAAACACTATAATCATGTTGATATCTCTTTGTTACATTTATATTCCTATGGCCCCGCTAAGTCTCATGTAATCATGGCATGGATGCAGCTGAGTCTGGCATTTGTGATTGGTTTGTTGTCTGGCACTAGGATTGGCAATGTGAGTGCTGCACCCGGCCAGGGGTGGAGCCAACATACAGTGTAAGGGTGGGAAGAAGGCATATTTTCTCTCTCCTGCTGGTTCATGCCTGGCTATTTGCAGTAACCATGAATGGCTGCCCTGCCACATCACGCTGCCTTGGAGCCAGCTGAGTATGGACTGAAACCTCCAAAAACAACAGGAAATAAGCCTTTCCTTTCCTAATTTTGGGCATCAGGTGTTTTGTCTCAGCAACGAGAAAAAGTAACTAAGTCACTCTTCCTACCTTTTTTCCAACACAAAAAAATAGTTGGAATAATCCTCACCTTGGCAACATCAGATATCATACAATGATTGTATTGTGCTTGTGGTTACTGTGTTCCTTAGATCCCAGTGGGCGTAGAACAAATTTGAGTGCAGGTTCTCCTAGATGATTCCTAATACAGATCATACTTTATTCACTTACAAGAACTAAAAATGCCTTTCATTTAAAAGATTAAGTTTCTTCTTTTAGAATCTTCACATTTCACAAAGAAACTGCTTATAGTCATTCAGAAGTCTTCATATTTTCCCAGCTATGTATTTCCTATAGTTCCCACTTATTCAGACCTGAAGACTCTGCCATTGATTTATTAGTTGCCTATCCAATCAAGTTCAAAATCCACAGCAGTGCTAGAAAACAGAACATTGGGACATATCCCAGTACCCACCTTAGGTTTAGAGTTTACAGATATGCAGAATCTTATCTGGTTAAAGCAGCTGAGAAGTTTCAGAGGAGTGATGGAACTTGATATCCAGTCTGCAGTCGTGAATCTTGTCTAACATGACAGTGTCTTCTGGATTGAAGATAAGATTTTGCCTTCCCTTTTGACAAGAAAATGAGAGTTGCTCATCCTCAGTGGAGCACGCCTTCCTAAAGTCAGCCAAGGGCAAATAGGACGCTTTGCAACTTACAAACAATGGATGTGGAATCTCAGCGTCAAAGAGGCTCCTCAGGAAGAATAGGGCAGGCAGGTGCTCACAGTAGCCTGGGACAGACGAGGAGGCAGACTTCTGTCTTGTTGCTTATTCCTGCTCTTCATTATCCATCCACACGAGGCAAAGCAGTCCCAGACATTTTTTTAACTCTGCCACATGATTTAAATCATACTCCCCAGAACATTTCACCTGCTTATGACTAAGCAGTATTTGCTGTTCTTTTTTCTCCCTTAATCGTTACTCACTACAGCTAACACATTCAAAACTAGCTCCAAAGCATACTGGAGTGAGGGAAAAAATGAGAATAACTGGCTCCATGCCCCTAAAAAGAGCATGATTTTCTCAAGCACAGATGCCAAATGACTGTAGACTCATTAACTGATTCTACTTTATCTGGCATCTTCCCTCAGAAAATTCAACTGACATTTCCTACAGTGTCCCACCTACCTCCACAGAATTCCTGTTGCTCTTTCTCAGAAAAAAGGTAACAAGATGGAAAGATCTCTCTTCACTACCAGAAGAGAAAGATAATGAATTGGCAACTCATCTTCAATCAAGCGAACATTCTAAAGTCCTAGACTGTCTCAGTGTGGATTTTAAATTTGACTGAGATCTTCTAACCAACTTGAAGGACTATAAGCAAGAAAACCAAGGAGAACGATCTACCTCCTCCATTTGTACCAAGTGAGAGCATGGATCTCTTTAAATTTTGTGCAGGGGCATCCAAAATGCCACGGGATTTCCAGAAGGAGTTCATTTGCACAGAAAGATATACTTGCCTTGGCCAAAAGGAGAGAGAGAGAGAACGTGTGTTCTCTTTGCAGAACATGCAATTTAAAGGCTAATTTGGTACCTGATACACAGAGGACAATCACTCAGTAAATGCTACTGACTTGCAGATACAATAACTTGAAAAGCAGTTTGACCTGACTCCTAGACTTGATAGTTTCTTAACCCTTTTCTGTCTGTTTTCAGGTTGCCACTTGAAGCATCTGCCTCAGGGCTTTTTCGTTTTAAAGAACAAAGTCCTTGGGGATTCTTTTAGCCCTTTAGGATGTCTTGCAATTTCATTGACCTTGAAGGCTTAGGGTCAATATATCTGATGTAAATGTAGTAGTTGCGCCTTCTAAATTTTAAAACAATTCTCCTTCACACCGGATTGTCAGTCACTGAGTACACAGAAATCCAAGCCATCGTCCCCTGTATCCCAACTAATATTTTGGCTGACCCTGTTTGCAGAATCCAAAAAGCACAGAACGATTGCCATTTTCTCTTCCCACAAGTGCCACTACACTTCCAGTCTTAACTTGACGCCTCTACGATTTAGATGTGTTAGGCAGTGTGACTAGAAAAGTAACATTCCAGTCTCTCTTTATCTTGTCTCTTACAAAGTATGTCCTTGCAGCATTTCTTGATCTGATTGAAAAGGGCTAAGTGAAGGGGGAATTAGGGGTATAATAGTGAGGTGAATTGATGTCCAAAAAGAAACCCTATATTCTTTATCCAGAAATGACAGAGAATTTTGGGCCAATTATATAACTGGGCACAGAAGTTGAGATGGAAAGAGAAAGAAACAAACAGGTACCATTTGGGTAGGGCATAAAAGAGTTTTATTTTTTTTTTCTTTAAGTAGGGGGAAGGGATGAGCTCAGAAAAGAGTAGGAGAACTATAAGGATAACTGTCATGTTCTTGAGTTGCTGAGAGACGCAAGTAGAAGAAACATTTAATAAGCTTGCTCTGTATTAAGAATGATCTAGGGAATCATTCATAACATTGAAATTGCTTTTCAAATATTGTTATCAAATGTTGCTGGCCCTGTGAATACCACTCTGTGCTAGGCATGGGCCACCAGGGTCACCAGTTTTATGTGAATTAAGGGGTTTGTTACAGTTTTTCCCAACTGTTTTCGACCAGTTGGAAATGTGCTTCATTTGTCCCAACATTGACTGATTAGAAGCTTTTCCTTAAAACCTTAGTTTCACTGCCTCTGAAAGCTGACCAGGACCTCAGAGTAAATCTAACCCATCCTAATGAACTGGAATTATTTTAAAAAATAAAGGTGAAAACTTCTGTGATCTTAAAAGGTTTCGTTAATTAATTTTAAAGTTTAAAACACAACTCCATAAGAGACTATATAAAATAGGCTTTCTTCAAATTTCAAGTGTTGACATTATTGACATTCTTTTCTTCCTAACAGCTTCATTGAGATGTAATTCACCCATTTAAAGTTAGTACATTGAGGCTGAAAGTTTAGCTCAGTGGTAGAGCACTTACCTAGCACATGTAAAGTCCTGGGGCAGATTTTAGTAACAATACACACACACACACACACACACACACACACACAGTGTAATTAATGATTTTTAATATATTCATGGAATTGTCAGCATCACCACAATCAATTTTAGAATACTTTTATAATTCCAAAAAGAAATCTCATATTCTTTATCTATCTCCTTTTTAACTCTTCAAACTTAGGCAGCTAATCTGCCTCTGTAAATTTACTTATTCTGGACATTTCATACAAATACAACAATAATATGTGGTCCTTTGTAAATGACTTCTTTCACTTAGCATAGCATTTTCATGATTCATTCATGTTATAGCAGGTATCAACAATTCTTGTATACCTTTTAGGCCAAATAATATTTCTTTGTATAGCTATGTCACATTTTTGTTTATTTATTCATCAACTGATGGATATTTGAGTTGTTTCCACATTTTGACTATTTCAGTTATAATATGTAACGCTATGATGAACATTCATTTGCTTGGAAATATGTTTTCATTTTCCTTAGGTAAAAAACTAGAACTGGAATTGAAAAACCATGGGCACTCTGCATTTAACTTTTTAAGGAACTGTCAGACCATTTTCCAAAATAGCTGCACCATTTCACATCTCAGTAGCATCTGAAGATCGTAATCTTTCCACATCCTCACCACCACGTATTTCTTTTCCTGATTTTTAAACTGTATCCATCCTACTGTGTATATCATTGTGATTTTGCTTTGTATTCCGGTAATGACTAATTGATGTCAAGCATCTTTTCATGTGCTACTGGCTATTTTTATACCTTCCTTGGACAAATGTCACCTCAAATTCTCTGCCTATTTTAAAGTAGGTTATTTGTTTTCTTAGTTTTGAATTATAAGAGCTCTTCATACATTCTAGATATGACTTTCTGAGTCCCCTTGCCTCTTAGTTACTTAGACTTTTGGACTGTTTAAGAGACTATTTATTGCCAAATCCAAGGTTTTGAAGATTTACTTGTGTCTTCCCTTCTAAGAGTTTTTGCCTCTTACATTTAGATCTCTGATCCACTTTAAATTAATGTTTGTATACACTGTGAGGTAGAAGTCTAACTTTATTTTTTTTTAGTATGGATATTAAATTATCTTAGCATTATTTTTTTAGAAAGACTTCTCCTTCCTCACTGAATGGTCTTCACACTGGCACTAAAAATCAGCTGATCCTAAGATGCATAGCTTATTTCTGGACTTTGAATTCTATTTTTTTAACTCCGTGTCTATGATTATGCCATTACTCCCTTGATTACTATTCATTTATAGTAAGCTTTGAAATCAAGAGTGTAAGTTGTCCTATTTTCTACTGTTCCCAGACTGGCTTAGCTATTCTGGGTCCCTAGCAATCCTGCATGAAATTTAGAATCTGGCTTGTCAATTTCGACAAAGAAACCATCTAAGATTTGGATAATGACTGTGCTAAATTGTAGATCAATTTGGAGAGGAAAAATATTATAATTTCTAGAAATAGAATATCTCTATTGAAACTACTTTTCATTTATTTCAGTAAGGTTTTGTCGTATACAGAGCACAAGCTTTACACTTCTTCTGCTAAATCTATTCCCATATATTATATTGTTTGATACTATTATAAATGTAATTGTTTTCATAACCTCATTTTCAGATCATTACTGCAATGTAGAAATACAATTAAGCTTTGCCTGGCATTCTTATATTTTGAATCTTGCTGAACTCTTATTACTTCTAATGGCTTTTAGTGAATTCCTTAAAATCTTCTCTGTACATGATCAAGTCATCTATGAATAAAGATAGTTTTACTTCTTCCTTCCCTATCTAGATGCTTTTTATTTCACTTTTCTTATGAATTACCCAGGCTAGATCCTCCAGTACAATGCTGGATAAAATGTTGAGAGCAGATATTCCTTTTTATTCTTCCAGTCTTGGAGGGAGAATCAATCTTTCAACATTGAGTATTAGTTGTGGGGTTTTTGTAGATGTCTTTAATTGGTTTGAGAAACTTTTATTCTTCGATTGCTGAATGTTTTTATCATGAAAGAATTGGGCTTTTTCTAATGTTTTCTTATGCAGATAATCACATGAGTTTACTTTTTATTCTATTGCTACGGTGTATTGCATTAAATTAATCTCACATTGTGATTTTGATTTGTACTCCTGTAACTGATATAGGGGAATGAAACTCACGACCTACTATATGTCTGGCACAAGTTCGTGTTCTCAAAAATCGAAGAATGAATTTTAGGAACTTATATTCTGTAAGAGCAGAATGTATGTACAGAGAGAAAGAAAGCTTCTGTCTGAGAGAGACAGAAGGGGTCCCAAGTGGGTTGCCAAAGACTCTTGTCTTTTCTAGGGACTTTTATAGAGTAAAACCATGAGGTTAGATGGGCCCAAGGCAGGGGGAAAAATGGGAACTTGCAAGGTGGGGCATAAGGTGGGACATAACTATGGTTAACCAATAAGATTAATTGCTCAGGTAAAATTGATTAAATCAAAGACAAATGGGGAAGCGAGTCACATAGTAAGTGGTGATGCTTAATAGCAGTGACTCTCCCTGTAAGGGGTTGGGACACTGACTCCTGACTTCCTCAGGGTGATAGAAAACTATTTAGAATATGAGTCCTTAGGATATGGGTGTATTTGTTTGATCTTTTGTCTTGAGACCTGGCTCACAGCAGGAGGTGTCTGTCTCCCCCACAGTTGCACAGAATCTGGGCTTCTGTACTGGCTCCTTTGAGGTCCTAGCCCTGTCTGACTGCCTATAATATTTCTATCTAACTTAGTTGCCTGTAACATAATGACTAATTTATCCTTTCTCTCCAGGATAAATTTCTACTTCACTGTACGCATAACACCTTGTGCATGTTGCTGGATTCCATTTTCAGGTATTATGTTGAGGAGTTTTGAATCTCCATTCATAAGAGATATTATTCTATAATTTTCTTTTCTTTTGATATATTTGATTTGATGTCAGGGTTATATTGACCTCATAGAATGAATTGGGAAATGTTCTTTCCCTTTCAGTTTTTTGGGATAGTTTATGGACATCTGCTATTGATTTTTCTTTGCATGTTTGGTAGTAAGACATTTATTTTTTATTCATAAATGTTTGTTTAGAGACTGCTGGGTGTAAGATGCTATGCCAGGCACTAAAGCTAAATAATTGCCACCCTCAAAAAGCTACCATTCTTGCCTATTTGAGGGTGTTTGTTTCGACAACTGCAACTTGAATATTTCACTTATTTGTGCCTTTCCTCATATTAACTTAAGATTTAATAACAATAAAAATTAGATAAGGACTTAAGTAAATTTAGTCTTCTGAACCTAATTAGGCTTCACTTAGCATTGATGGCAGTGACCCCTCTACCTTGTTCATGCACACATTCATTTTGTTCTTCACTCTCTTTTTCCCTACGCAGTGATCACCAGCTCAGCTACTCTCTCAATCTAACACAGAATTTTAACATCCCCTAAAATAATCCTTGCTGCTGCAATTACTAGCAAACCTGTCATCTTCCTTAGATTTCTTCCCTCAATCTCTTCTACTTTTGAAAACACGATGACAATGGCAGGCTCTGTGCCGTAGGGAAGGTACTCCTATGGGGAGTGTCAGGGCTTTCTTTGTAACTCTAACCACAATATCTTGACAGTTTCTACTATAAATATGACTTGTTCTGGCCTTGCCTAGAGAGTTGTCCCCCAGGGGTTGTAGAAACTTGTTTGTGTTCAAAGTGAGACAGCTGAATCTCTGCCACAGATTCTAGAGCTGGCCACCATGACCTGAGGTCACTGAGGCAGGACAGTGTCTTTTAAACTGCATCTCCAGCAAAAGAACACAATGTGTTCATCTTAGAAAGAGAAGAGAGTTCAACCCAAGGCAGCCTGAATCGCCTTTGACAGAATGATTCCATGCTGTAAGTCAGGATTCTTCCAGATAAGTCTTCCTTAGTGCCAGGCAACAGTATTATTAATGGAATATTCAGAAGCACATCTCTACAGAGGTGACCACTCACTGCTCCAGTGACCACATCACTGATCCCATACAATTCCTTCTCTGCTACACATTCATGGCCTTACACAGATATGTGTTGACCATCTCATGTATACCAAGGACTGTGCCAATTAAGTATGACATAAGGAAGAAGTGTCCAGATTGGTGGGAAACTTCCAGTCCAGCAGAGTATGTAGGACAGAGTACCTGTTCCCAATTTAATTCCTCATCATTGGAGAACCTAGATAAGAAGAGCTTGTGATCTCCTGAAGTTATGAATTAGCTAAGATTTCAATACAATATAACAAATGTGTGAATATCAGTCTTCATACACCTACTTGATTGGATTAAGAAATACTTAGTATCCCAGAGTGGTGGCACATGCCTGTAATCCCAGCACTCAGAAGGCTGAGACAAGAGAATTTCCATGAGTTCAAGGCCAGCCTTGGACTACATAGTGAGTTCAAAATCCTTTACTGCACAACAAGACCCTGCCTCAAGAAAAAATGCATATTAGAATAGTACAGAGCACTGCTGAAAGTGTCTGGGTGGGTCTTGAGTACCGCAGATGATCCCTTAGCCATTCCTCTCTGGCACTGTCCCTAACTATGCTTCCTGGCTGCTATGTACTAAGTAGCTTTGCTCTGCCTTGCCTTTCCACCATAAGATTTCTACCCTGAAACCAGCCAACCATGTACTGAATCTCCTGAAACCATAAGCTAAATTAAACCTTTCTTCCTTTCAGTTATAGGTATATTGTGT
Organism: Dasyprocta punctata; assembly: GCA_004363535.1. NCBI lineage: Eukaryota > Metazoa > Chordata > Mammalia > Rodentia > Dasyproctidae > Dasyprocta > Dasyprocta punctata. The sequence continues at coordinate 126,508 of RJWM01001923.1, read as the reverse complement.
TTCAGTGAAGGGAAAGCTGACTGAAGCACAATGTAGTAACATAAATGGAAGCATCTGCATATTCCATCATATAGTGAATAAATATCTCTGAGCACCTCTGTGTGCCAGACACCATGCTGGCCGGCTATTAGAATATGACATTGAGTAAGACACAACCTTGTTTGTTACAATGGGCTAAATACAGTTGGTAACTCAGATAAGACAAAAACTGTCAAAAAGTAATACATTTCTGAAGAAACCAAAGGAAACTACAAACCAAAGTGATTGCTGCTGTAGAAAACACAAGATCCCTGTTTAAGGCACAACTTAGCAATTAACAGTGTTCCATAAAGACTAAATTGTTAGATTCTCTCTTAACTTATCTGTTTCTTTTCCAGATGGAAGCACAACTTGAAAGACACTTCCTCCAGATTGCTACAGCACGTCATTTAATATTTTTAATCAGTCAGTAAACACTATAAAGGGAATCCTCCTTTTAGACAAAATATATACTTAATATAGTTTGGTCTTTTTCTGAGTTATGCTACCAGTCCCAAGATTTGCCTTGTGCCTCCTCTGTGAGGATGGAACACAGAATCAAGTGGCTGGTAAGAGAAACAGCCCAGGGATGAAGTCTCAGCCCTGGAGATGGGAGGCTTGTGTGATGGGTATGAAAGCCTGCATCCTGCCCCAGGAGCTCACAATCTAACATGGGAGTGAGGACATCATTTTAAGGTATTTTAGGTAGAAAATTAAGTCCCAATTAAGTTCTGCTATGGCAGGAAACTAACAAGGAAGAAATAAAGTATGACCAAAACTGTATGATTGATTAGCCTATGGTTGTAAATATATCCTTTTTTGAGAATCCTACCTCCTATGTGAGAAGGCTACATGAGAAAAAAGAAAGAGATACTTAGACATGAAAGATCAGCTACTCAGGTGTATGCATACAAGTTCTTAGTGTCACTGGAAGGATTGTCCTACTTGAGCTCAAGCAGGCACAAGCCTGAAAGAAGAGGGGTTCAGAAACCATTTTCTCTAAGGAAGAATAGGTAAAACTATAGGGAAAATGCATAGTACTAATGAATTCCGAAGAAAGTCCTGCTGCTCAACACCTTTCATCAGTGCTACACACTTCCCCCTCCCTAGCTGCATCGCCTGTCTTCTAATTCCTGGATATGACAAGCACTTATTTTATGATCTTCACATATGCTGCTTCTTCTAACAGAATATTCTCTCCCCTTTTTTCCCCTGGCTAATGACCACTTACCAATCAGGTCTCATTCTAAATGTCAACTTTCAAAGTCCCCTCTCTGAATCTTCATCTGAGCAGAATGCTTCTGTAGGTCTTGTTCATGAAATCTTACATGCATTCATTTCAATGGCATTTATCATAATTGGTGCTTATGAATTTGTAACCTAGTACTGAGGACAGAATTTGTATATAACAATGTATAATAGGTTTCCTAGTACCAGTCCCTGGTACTATGTTACCTAAACAAAAGAAAGAATCACACCTCTTCACTACTGCATATCCTATATTCACTGCCTAACTCTACCAAAGGTATGAGATGATTAAAAGATTTGAAAGATGAGAAAGATTAAGTTATTTTATTAGGTCAGAGATTAGACCAGTGGAAACAAAAATGTACCAAGACTGAGACAAAAGAGAAAGGCCTGATGCTCCCCTAGAAATATTTTGCATTTTTCTCCCATGGCTGCTTTATAACCAGCCTGATGACACCAGTTACCCAACAGTCTCTCTGGGAGGCATTTGTTTGGCTACAGCAGGCAGGAGACTCAGACCTGTCCCGGATGGCTTCACCCTGCAGCGCCTCCAGATAATCCAACCTTCCACAGCCCTCCTCAATCCACTGCACCCTTATCCATGACCAGAATCTGACACTGCATTCATGAGCCCACCTTTTCTTCTTTCTAAGCAACTTCACCATACCATTAACAGTTTTAGCCTGTACACTGTTCCCCCATTATGCTGCAGCAAAATTCTAGTAAAGTTTCTTCTAGATAGCATATTCTTGCCTGCTCATGATTTCTAGCTGATGTCGATTTCTAGCTCATGTCGAGAGAACTGGTATACTAAGAGGTAGTAACACCAAAGGCTTCTGGTACTAAAAGTAGCCAGTTAGCTAAGACTGATAACCCTGCAGGTGTTAGAAAGCAATGCAGGGCAATGAAGAATATCTGGGAGCCATCATCTCCAGGGGCCAGAACAGTTTCTGAGCACTGATGGTAGTTGCTTGCCCAGAGCAGCAAGAAGGCCACTAACACTAAAGTAGCAGATAGCTGCTGGCATTTAAAGCTCAAAGCTGTTAACACGAAGGGAGCTATGCTTTGACAATTCGTGATTTCTAGACAAATTAAACAAGAACCCTCAGCTGATTGGTAAAATCTTGGAAGCATGATCAGGGTCCCTCCCATTTAGAGAGCCCAATGACCACAGTTATCGGCAGACTCAAGAACCAGCCCACATCTCACATCTGAGGCTAAGAATCCATGCTAGCTCGGATAAGACTACAACTTGGAGACTTTTATTTCTTCATCATCTAAATCTCTATTATATGTATGATTAATTTTGTATATTCTCTAAATTATACGTCTTAATCATCATGCTAAGGAGCTTGCCACATCAATAAGGATGGAGCTCTCTGTCACCAGTAGCATTTGAGCAGAAACAAGATGGCACCCTTGAACCTGAAAATAAGATTTGTTGACCATCAGCTATGGTCCAGGTACTTTGCTAGATGCTGAGAATACAGAGGTAACTAAGCTGCTGCTTTCCAGGAGCTCCATGTTGATTAGCATTCTTAAAGAAAGTATTTAGACTAGAAGATCTATAATAATCCAGATGGGAATTTGTTGATCAGATTGCAGTCATTACCTAGAAAACTAAAGTGGCCCACTGTGAGGTGCCAGGAGAATTTTGAAACAGCATCTTTTCTGCTCCTTCCACCCCACCCCACCCCACCATCCACCTGCATGCACCAGCACCAGTATCTGTTACGTGGGCATAAGTTGATAGGTGATCTTTGAACTGGATGAATGCTCTACATCTGGAACTTGGAAACCTGGTAGTAGAGACAACCTTAAGTGAGCTTTCTGAAAGAGACTTGGGAAGTCCAAGATAATAAGACAGCTCTGGTGGGAAAAGATAAGGTGTGAAGGGAAGTCTCTAGAAAGGAGAAAATATTAGTGTGCTCAAGCAGCCAGAATATAGTTCAACAAGGTGGGTGGCTTACATAACAGAAATGTATTTTCTTATGCTCCTAAGGGCAAGAAGTCTTAGGTTAAGGTATTTCCAGGGTGGATTTCTTTGGAGGTTTCTGTACCTCACTTGCAGTCAGCTGCTTCTCCCTGCATCTTCTCATGGTTTACCTTCTGTGTGTCTGTATTCTTAAACTCTTCTTGAAGAACACTACTCATACTGAATTAGGACCCATCCTAGTAACCTCTTTTAACTTTAACTCTTTGAAGCCTTTATCTCCAAATATAACCACATTCTCAGAGACTCGAGATTAGGACTTTAATTTACAAATTTGGAGGAAACATAGGCTAACCCATAACAGTGAGCAAGCAGAATATTGAGTACAAATCTCTTCTATTTCACAATTTTTACTTTAGAATCAACTCAGTCTCTTCTTCAAAGTCCTAACTATAAAACTCAATCTCTTCTCCTTAATCCTATCTGTAGTAAAAGGTTACTGCCCAGAAAAAATACTAAGCACTCCAGAAGTGCTGAGCTCATACTTACATTCCTTAGGAAGGTGGAGTGCACTGGGACGGTAGTTCCCAACACTCGGATGACATCTAAGGGTGGAACATCTCAGGGTAGAATTTATTAAAATCCAGACTACTGGGACCCATCTAAAGCCAACGCATTAAAAAAATTATCTATTTTTTGTTCTTACTATATGTTTCTAGTGACTAGTTAGGCATGTAAATCTTTGCTTTTGACATTCTACCAAAATGAATTATTTTCCCCCAGCACAGTAAAAAGAGTAGCATGCCTTTTCCACACCACTCCTCTATTTTTCTCTTTTTATGCACTAATGGAAAACCTGCAGACTAGCAAAAGTAATATAATCATGTATCAGTAAGTTTGCAAATCAGGTGGAGACTAATGTTTAAAGTATTTGCCTTCATTGGTTCAATCATGTATGTCAGTCATTAGTTAAACATCACAGAATGTTCACTGCATGCCAGGTTCAGTGCTAGGTTCTGGGGATGAAACTTCAGACAAAACATGTCCCACCTTTGGTTCTGCCATTATGGTTATGTGCATAAAGTCCTATGACCTTAGAGAAGGGATTCCTTAGCTTCTGACTGCTTTTAGGTTGAACTGTTAGGTTCAAATTGAGGAAAGTATTTGTCCCCAAGGTGAGGCAGGAGCTTTCCAGAGCACTGCACCCTCATGGCAGAGGCAGCTGAAAATCCTGCTCAGGTTGAGAGTGCCCTGAAGAAATAATCTCCTGGCCTTGCAGGGCTAATTGAAGGGCATTAATCCTCTGATCACTTTAATCACATGTGAGCACTGTGTAAGAGCCAACTGGGGCAATAAGGTACCTACACAGCTAGACACACCAAGCTATTTAAATGACCATTCTACCTTAAGAAGCTTCTCAAAGATTTTTTTTTCAATGCTTACAGTATCTGTAGACTATTTCCAATTCAGGTCTCGGAGTCACTCACTAAGACCTTTTGCCTATTGGCCTGCAGCAGTAGTCTATTGGCCTGAGACCAATAGCAGAGGCACAGTTTTAACTAAGCTGTATCCTCTTGCTGGCTTGTCCTCACATGTCTAGCTGCAGCAATTTTTGCTCCTTTTCCAATGATTGGCAGGGTAAATACATTCATGCCAGCAGCCAAGCACAATGAAATATTCTTGATCCTGAAAGACACCAAACAGATACTGAAAGGATGATGAAACATGATTAGTCTCATCTGAGCTATTGTTCTTTAGTGAGTTAGTGGGTGCATACTGCCAAATAATTTAAGACTTGCTATCCAGTCCAACTGGTGCCCACAACAGGAAGATTCTTTGCAGCTAAACAACAGAACTTGCTCACTTTTATCTTGGCCTCATGTTTTTTCTTCCCTTCCTCCCTTATCACATGTAGCAGGACTATATTCCAACTTGCCTCTGCTTTAGAACTTGCACTCTCTCTCTCTCTTCCTTACCCTTGCAATATGTTTTCTTTCACCTTTCTAATGCACAAACCTCCTTCAATTACGTGACTGGACCAAAAAAAAATCTACTTAGCCTTAAGCTAGTGACCCCAGATGATCAGTAGTGAACACCAGAAATGGGAAGGTCTCTCCTTGCAATGGCCAAGACCTCTGTATTTTTGGATGCTCAATAGTCCAGAGAAAAACTAGATTCCCATCAAAGCTTGGGAGAATATAGCTGTAGTTTACTAATGATCAGATCCCACTCTTTTTCTCAATGAGAAGTTCAATCTCTCTCTCTGTCTCTCTGACCCTAATTTCATTCAAATAGTTTCACACTCTAGGTAAAATGTTTGAATAAATGTCAGTTCTCTGTATCTGGGGAAAGAATTGGGTCTTTGAGACAGGCTGGGATATTCTGCCCTAGACTTACCTTAGTTTTGACAATAATATACCATCAAACATAATTATTTTAAACTCGCACTTATCCTCTGCAGAACTTGACTCTCAACAGTAAATTACTGGAGTAAAGAGATTTCCTATAAGGAATGAAATGAGGGTTTAATAACAAAAGAATAACATACTTACCAGTTAAACTTACTTATTTTTAATCTAAGTGTTCTGCTTGGGAGAACAAGGAGGTCAAAAAGGTAAAGAGACTACACGTGGCTGAGATTATTATTATACCTTTCTAACCAAGCAATAAAACAGTGCAATAAACTCTCTCTCGTTTAATATCCAAAAGGATGGCTATAAATCTCGAAGGATAAATAGCTTTGGAAATTTCCTTTAGAGAGGGTTTGTCCTCAATCAAAAGGCTATAGGCCTGGGCACTTTCTCTTGTTTTACTATACATAGACCTGTTTGCTCATGCTTTGAGGACACAAACCGTATCTCCATATGCCAGCTACAGGGCGAAATCAGAAAGCCAATCTTTGCTTATTAGCTATTGTAAGTCAAACGAAAACCTTCTGATTTAACTCTTTGGATTCAGTTTTTATTTAACCACAAAGAAAAAAATGGAGGGGAGAATGGGTAGAAAAGTCCACTGCTATTTGAGAAATAGATCACAAGGCCCTAAGGATCATCCTTTTTCTTGGATCTTAGTTTATACAACTAAGAACTGCTGGATGTAAAACCTACTAGGAATTGTATCCAGCAACCTGGTCTCTGGCCAGAAACCATAGAGTGAATGGTTAAGAACTTGACCCATATATTTTTAAGGTACCTTGAAAAGAAATATCTTTAAAGATGCTCAGTTCCCCTGGTGATTCATGTAGCTGGGCGATGGTCCAATTACACTGCCTAATATCATTTTCTATGAACCATCTCTCAGTAATGGTCAGACATTTAATAAATTTAAAGAAAGCCCTAAAGGGTCTCTTTTTGGGCTTAAGACATAGAAGCTCTCAAAAGAATACCACCCCCAGCCTGGCAACCAGAACAAACCATACAGTCTACAAAAGATACCATTTTCCAGCTGCTCAGAGAATGGAACTGTGAAGTAACTTAATGATTCAAAACCCTGGTGTCCCAAAGAGAGGAACACACAGTTATTTCATTCACAACTAGCAGATCAGAAGAGGAAAGAATCTCCAAAAGAGAAAGACGAGAACTAGACAGATTTAATGAACATTTCAAATTTTCCTATCAAACTAAACCACTTTTTAAAAAATCTGTAAGTCATTTGACAATGGTTCACTGAAAACTAATGTTCACTATATGCTAAAGTTTACATTTCAATTCTTAATCCGACCACTACAGAAAATGAACATTTTTATAGATAAGGAAACTAAAGCTTAGAAAAAGGGAAGTAATTTCCTCGATGTAACTAGCCTGCAAAAGCCTATAGTCCAACTCACTCTTCCATTGCTAGTCATGGTCAGAATGAAAATTAGGGGGCATGCACACCTTCAACCCCAGCACTCAGGAGGCTGAGGCAGGAGGATCGTTGTGAGTGTGAGACCAACCTGGGCTACAAAGTGAGCTCAAGGCCAGCCTGAACTGTATAGTGGGACCCTGTCTCACAAAATAGGGCTGGAGATTTAGCTCAGTGGTATAAGCTCCTGCCTGGCAGGCGCTAGGTTGTGAGTTCAAACCCTGGTACCAAAAAATAAATAAATAAATAAAATTAGGGGGCAACTGCATTGCTAAATTTTTCTGAATATCTGAGGCATATTTTCCTTTAAGTCCTAAGAAATTATTGGACAATCTCAGGAAAATGAAAAAGCATGAAGGTTTAAATGTATATATGCCCTCAATTTAACTGCCTAAAATCATCTGAACTGATTGAAGTCTTAAAGGAATTGTGTAGGAAAATTAAAGATACATGAAGATCTCTGTTCCTTGAAAGAAATATTTGCATGCCTAAACTCCTGTGTAATCGCTCTTGATTTCTTTTGCCTGAGGTGGTATACATCTAAAGTTATTGGAAAAGTTATTACAAACATAGTAATTCAAAATGTAAGTATTGACTCCATACATGTTCCCCCCACCCAGGAATGTTACAACAAAACTAATCTAGATTATTTATAATATTTAATACACTACTGATAAAGGTTTAATATTTAGTATTTAACTCAATTTCTATTTCAATGCTAAAAAAGAAAAAAAATTATTTCCTAACATAGATACAAAAATATTAAGTGGAACTATTTTGTTTCATTGATATGGGAAAAATGCAAATGCATGAACTGTATTTCAAATAAAATCCACAGAAACAAATCAATTCAGACACTACCAAGATATCAATACATTATCATCTACATGTATAAACATGAAATAGTGGTTTTCTTCTGGGATCCTTATGAGACTTCCAACTTCCTTCATTTCTGACCAACAGAATATTCTAAACTTCATTTCAAACAGAAATTTCCCTTGATGGTGCCATTAAACACAGATCAACTATCATGCCTCAACCTAAGAAAGCATAAAATCATACTTTGTGTCCTAAAACATAGACAGTCTTTCCATATTCCAAAAAACTCGTGATGTAATGGAAAATTCAGGGTGTTTGGCTTCCTAGACACACACACACACACACAATACTATGAGCTTCTTTTAAACTGCTGTGTTTGCTTAATGGCTATGTATTTCCATGAATTTCATAATTTCCCATTCTTTGTTATAAAGCAAGGGCTTAGAGGACTTGACTAGGAGTTATTCAAAATGTGAGTCATTCCTGCTACGAACTAGACAGAAGATGATACTGATGGTAATGATAATGATAGATAATTAATAAGCAGGTAGACAATCACTAAATACTTTTCATTAAATTACCTGATATAATAGTCACACCAATCTATTAAGAGAAGATTGCTATGCTTTGAGTTTTTTCCTAATTTCATAGGTGAGGAAACAGAGGAAAAAGAATTTAAGTGACTTGCTGTAGATCACCGGGCTACAGAGTTTGCCCTACAGGTAAAAATAGTCACGCGACCCCAGAGCTTTGTCCTCTGTTCCATGTGCAGCTTGTCTTAGCTCCTGGAGCTCACCATCTATATAGAAGCTCTGAAACTCCTTGTCAGACATCCTTAAACAAAAAATTTAGACACTGGCTTAAGATTCTGGAATCCTGGCAAGTCCTAGCTATGGGAACAAAATACATGCATAAGTGAAATACTTCGAAATCTCTCTTCCTCCTCCACCATGTCCAAGTATGAACCAGTTAGGTGTTTGTAACAGTAAAACGTGCAAGCTTACAGCTTTTAACAGCACAGTGGCAGCCTCGAGCTGGTGCTGAGGAATGTTCCTTGATCTAGCCTTTACAATTTGCTTAGGAATCACTGCCTTACTACTATCCTATACATCAGAATTTACTTGGAGATTCCCTCTGAAGCAAATTCATATCTTCACAACAATACATAGACACTGAGATCTCAAACGTTGTTTAAAACATTATCATGTACTTTAAATACAAACACTTGACCAGTTAGTTACTAACCAATGTCCAATCCCAAGTTATGTAGTTGCCCCATGATGGATTATTTTGACACAAGCCCCATGTAGGAAATCTTTTTATTTGTAAATGTCTCATCTTGTGATAAACAGTCAAGGGAAAATAACCTGAAGAACCAGAGTAGCATCACACTTCCAAATATTTAATCAACATTCAATTTTCTCTGATTGACTCCTAATGTTTTTATACTTTGTTTAAATACCATTTTCTTCTTTGTGGTAATTATAGGTCATTATTTTCCAGTGTCTTCTAAGATACTGATTGATTTTGTGTAATTTTTAAAGGGCATCCTATTGATCAATAAACCTTCAGAACACTAAGTTCTGCAGAGTTAAACAGATTTCTTTATTGCTGTTTTTTGAAGCCTTTAATATGTCAATATGCACTGAGGCCTCCAACAGAGGGACCAGATATGTGGTAGTTCCCAAATCTGTTTGAACATGACTTCTTTTCCTGAAACATATCTTAGGAAATATTGCCATGGATGACTCCATTTTCTTTCTCCTCTGTGAAATCCAATAGGGTTAGTTTTGTCCTCCTAGAAATCTCAGTGGGGCTCAGTTTCATCTCTACAAAGCCTGAATGCTGTTAACTAAATGGCGATTTCAGAATAATAATTACAGAGTTAGCATGTGGGTAGGGCAATGACTACATTTTCTGGAAACAAGCTTACTGTATGTTGGGATGACAACTTGTTTGAATACATGATTCAGCAAAAGGCAGAATATCAGAACCAGCACTCTTCCTAGAAATCAGTCTGTGGTCAGACTTTTGGATTAAAAAAAAAAGTTCTCCATCAGGAAAACAGACTTCTTTCTGTGTAGCAATGTTCATGCTATGCTCTTCAAAAACTGATAGGATTTATTATATACAAAAGGGATTTTGTATCCCAATAGCTGGAAATAAGCAATCTAATAAATATATATTTAAGTCAGAAACAAAGGACCATTCAAGACATTTTATCACTTTACAAAAATAACAAGGCAGAACCTTTGGAATTAGGAGTCTCTCAGAGATTGTAGATGGGCTATCTTTGAAAAAGAAATGGGCTCACAGAATTATTTATTCTAGTTTCAGTACTAAGTTATCAGTGTCTCTTGAGGCATGTGTTATATTTCTAGCACTTACTCCATAGTCCTAAAACCAATACTAGAGAAAAAGTGACTCAATTTGTGTTTCTAAAGAAGGAAAGCTGTTTGATTAAGTCCCTTTCCTGCTGCTGGGACGTAATACCTGACATTCACAGCTTAAAGGAAGAGAGGTTCATTTGGTTCACAGTTTCTGGTAGGTTCAGTCCATGGTTTTCTGGCTCCAAGGCAGACACAGCTTGGTGGAAAGGCATAGTGAAAGAAAGCTGTTCAACCATGGTAGCTAGGAAGAAGAGAGCAGGAAGGGTGGGTAAAGGACAAGAATGTGCCCTTCGAGGTCACGCTTCTAGTGCCCTGCCTCTTCTGACCAGGACCCACTCCTAATAGCATATTCAGCTATGAGCTCATCAATGAATTGATTCACTGATGAGAATAGCAACTCCATGTACAATCACCTTCAAAAGTCCCAACACTGAATACATGACACCTTTCAGACACAGTTTAAATCTAAACCATAAACATTAGGAAGATGATTTTTTCTCATCTCCTGGTAATGAGGATCAGAGAGAGAATGGATAGCTGAAAAACAAATATTAAGCTAGCTTTTCTTTTAGTTAGCCCCAGTGACCCTGGTGTCTTTGTAAATCCTAGGAACTCATCTTTCAGCATGGCTAGTTTTTGTATTCGTTTGCTTGGTTGTTTTTGATTAGTTGTTATTATGGTGGTACTGGGAATTGAAATAGGGCTAGTTTTTGAAATGCACCTTCACACTCAGATAATGGAATGGCATATATCTGCTGAGAATCTTTCCATATCCTCTTCTAGGACAATAATAAGAGTTCAGTACCCTGGGGATTGTGTGTCGTTTCAGGATTTTACTTAGCTGACTTGCTTCAGCTTGGGCAGAAACAACAATCAACTTGAGTGATGCTAATTGGGAGGCTGGGTGATTTCTATTTTCTTTTGCATCAATTGCTCTGGGAGCAAAGTTAGAAAAGTTTGTTTTTGCTGCCAGGCATCAGGAACATGACTGCAATTACCACCTTCTCATTTTCCAAGCTAGAGCTATAAAGAGTGAAAGATGTCATGACTCCTTCCTCTCCAGCGACACTCTGGAATTGCTAGTCTGTGGGAGTTTCTCCATTGCTTCTGGTTGTTGATGAGGCTTATGTATCAAAGCTTTAGCACCAGAAACCTACCACACACTGAACCCTGACTTTGGTATGTGGGCACAGAGGTATGGAGTAGGGTCCTTGAGCTTCAGGTGTTTACAGTCTAACTGGAGAAATATGGCTAAAATTATAAATCGTGGCACTCGCAATCTCTTTTCTTTCTGATTTTTATTAGGAAAAAGAATCAACAGTCAGAAGAGCTAAGGAATAATATATATTGAGCACCTACCTATACATCCTCATGATTAAAACACTTAAGAATTACCATGATTTGCTTTATTGCTCTGTGTGTCCTGGTAGAGGTTGTGTATGCAAGAGAGAGTGAGATAGAGACAGACAGAGACAGAAGTTACTGAACTGGAAAACAAGTTGCAGATATCATGACATTTAAAGCGTCTTTATAATTTAGCTCCATCTCTTAAAAATAAGCGCATTCTCTTATTTAAACATAATTTACATATTTGTGATGGCTTGTGTCTCAATGTCCCCCCAAAGCCTCAAGCAGTCATAGATGGGGCTTTTTCAGAAGTCGTTACATCTAGAGCCTGTGATGCTGGAATGAAGGGTTTGTAAATACTTAATCAGTCCACTGATTGGTTTGGCACCTTCCCTAAGCCCAGTGCATAGAAAGTAACTAAGACAATATCCAAGGAAATTATAATTCCCTAGTACTATCTAATATCCCATGTATATTCAAATAACCCAACTTGGCCCAAAATGTCTTTTAGACTTGTTTGTTCTAATCTAGAATCCAATTATGGTTTATACTTTATTTGGTATTTTGTAATCTAAAATGATCATGACCATGTCTCTTTTTTTCAGGACATTGGATCACTGACTTTTTGAAGAGATCAGGCCAATTATACACTGCCTTATTTTCTGGATATTATTGCTTCCTGTGGCATCCATTAACTGTTTTTCTCTATCAGTGTTCCCTATAAACTGAAAATTAAGCCTAAATGCTTCATTAACCAGATTAAATATGTTTGACAAGAAAACTTAATACTTTCTTACATTGCTGGTAGGAGTATAAGATAGGCAGCAGTCTTAGAAAATAGTCTGGAAGTTCCTCAGAATATAAACACTGTGTTGCCATATGATCCAGCCATTCCACTACATGGTGCATGCCTAAGAAAGATGAAAACATGTCCAAGCAAAAGTATGTACAAAGTCTTCATAGTATCCTTATTAACAGTGGTCGAAAAGTAAAACCAATCGAAGGATCTATTAACTGGTAGATAAACAAAATGTAGACTATCTACCTAATAGGATATTATAAAAATGATTCAAGTGTCTGCTGATGGGTAAACAAAATTTGATATATTTATACCATGGAATATTATAAAAAGGAATAAATTCTTGATACATAGATGAACCTTGAAAATATGCTAAGTGAAAGGGGGCAGTCACCAAAAAATCATATAATGTATTTTAGGATTACATTTATATCTAATGTCCAGAATAAGCAAATCTATAGACAAAGAAAGTAGATTAGTAGTTGTCTAAGGCTGAACTCGGGGAGAAGGACGTGGAAGTGACTGCTAATGGGTATGGGGTTTCTTTGGTCAGGGGTGAAGAAAATAAAATTGGAGTCTAATGATTATTGTACACCTCTGTAATACAAAAAAACACGCAATTGTATGCTCTAGATGGATTGTGTGATAGCTGAATTATATTTCAATAAAGCTGTTGAAAAAAGAAAATTTGCATAGATGATGATTTGTATTTTGTATTGTCCCACATCAAAAGACCTTAAAGTCAGGCTGTGTGTTTGTTAAATGACACTTAGTTTGAGTCCTTGGTTAATGGGTGACCTTGGCTGTCTTTCGAGGGAAGTTCCACCCTCTGTCTAGATATTGTGAACAGTCTGTGGAATGATTAATTAAAAGCACACATAACCTGCTCCCCAACATGTGACCTGAGGCCAGAACATATGTTGCCAAGCCTTGCCTGAGTCAATAACTTCACCAGAAAGTTTATATGTTCAACACTTTTTTATTTACAGTTTCAAAAACTCAGATGGTTGGACAGATTTTGCAGGACCGCTATGCAAGTTGGTTGTAGAAGAGGGTAATAACCCAGGACTTTGCCTACCCATTCTGCAGGCCATTGCCTTAAGCTGTTCTTCTCCAGTGTAGGAAGAGAACTACTCCTGCATTAAGAGATAGAAAAGTGTTCAATGAATTTTTCAAGCACCTGAAAGCCAAGGATCAGGCAACTGGGTGAGAAACTTTCCTAAAAGAGGATAACAACTGTGTGTGCTTAACGGTGCCCAGGATAGTTCCAAATGTAACACAAGCAAAACTCCTACCAGCAACAGCCTAAGTTCAGAGGAAATACATCATTGGTGAACAGGCAAGTTTCACTAAATTACGATCTACTGCTGAAGATCATGAGCTCCAGAGCCAGATTGCCAGGATTTAAACACTAGCATTTAACACTTGCTACTTATTCAATCTGGTATGAGGTGCATAATCTTGGGGTTCCTCAATTCTTTGTCTATAAATGAGAGATAATAGTAATACTAATGGTGAAGTTTTTTTTTTTAATTAAATGAGTTTGAGAATATGAGAATTGTTCCTGGCAATAGCAAGTCTTCGAAAATTTTGCCTGTCATTAGATTCCACAAAATGTTTGGATAGCAGTTTGCAAAGAGTAAGAATGCTGCAGAGGCTAGCATCAGCCAGCTGGCTTTCCCTCCGAAAACATGGCATTGCTTCTGTTACACAGGCATCCCTGGGAATTGCTACTGCAAGAGGAAAGTAGACCCCAGAGAAATCAGGATTAGAACCGAGAGATCTGGGCTGTAATGTCACATCTGCCACCAACCACTAGGTGATTCTTCTCTGAGCCTCAGTCTCTCCTATGCAAAACAAAGAGATTGGACTAATTCACCTCCAAGGGCCCACCCACTTCTGGCAATGTCATTGCGGAGTCTTGGACGGGTACTGCAGCCAATCTGTCCTGCCCAGGATGCTCATTGATACAGAATCAGCTTTTAGAAACTTTGCTTCCCTGATGCAAATTATCAATAACATGTTGGCCAGAAAACAAAATTTGGGGGGGGTGGATATAAACCTTTGGTTGCATGAAGGTCTTTTTGATGTTCATGAAAGCACAATAAGAAACAGATTTAAATGTGTATGTTGTATTTATTATTGAGAAATAACAGAAAACAGTAAACCTGGTATATACACAACTAGATATTTCATATCTGGTACTTTGCACTTTTGCATGTCCTAGGGTATGGCAGACACTCACTCAGCAAAGAAAACTTTTGACTGACTGATAAGATAGCCTATAGTGGGAAAGGGGAGTTGGAAAAATGTCTCCAAGCTGGCACATAACACTAACTGCTAAGTTTGCGATAGTGTTCTGGCAAAGCATTTGTTGTTTTCTTTGCTATTTATTCACTCTTGCTGGGTGAAGAGAACTTAACATGTCCTTAGCAGTTGCAGCAAGGTCCATACAATGAGGAACCGAGGCCTCCAGCCAACACCCAAGTGACTGAGCCTTCTCAAAGCATAGCCTCCAATCAGAGCTGCCTTCACCTGACTGCAAACCAACCCAGCATCTTGACTACAACCTCTTGGAAAGACCTGGAGCCAGGACCACACACCTAAGCCACTCCAACATTCCCTCCCTTTAGAAATTTTATGAGAAGACAAATAATTGGTGTTGTCAGCACTAAACTTTGGACTATTTTATTATGCAGCAATAGGTAAGCAATACAGATGCGTAAGTGAATGATCAGAAAATGTGCTGCCTAAGTGTGAACCCAAGGAATGTCAATACCAAGACACCTTTCCTTTTTCCCCCTTTAAATTCTCCAGTGACTTCCTCTTTTGATTGTGTCAGGAAACAAAACTCCATGGGTTATTTTGTTGCAGAACTGCCAAAAAGGGCAATGAAGATACAAGGAAATATGATGCGACCCAGTTCAGATCAAGTTAGCGATATGGGCCATCCAGGGAACTGGAGGAGAATTCCCCACACATCATACTGACAGAGACAGAACACTCTGCCCTCCTTCCTTCCTTTTCCACGGCTGCAATAAGCTGCCAGTCTTCTTTTCCTTCTCTTTATGAGGCATAAAGTTACTTTCCACACTCCTTCTTTTTTGCTTAGGGGGGATAAAAAGGAAAATGTAGGTTTTGTAGCAGCAGCAATGGGCTGCCGAGTAAGCCGTGTTATCTAGGAGAAACAGGAACATTTCAATCAAGGCTAAAACGATTTCTTTAAGGATAAAGAGCCAAATATATCTGAAGTGGAATTTTCCAGGTAAGGAGCACATTTTGTGTCTAGCTCCCAAGTTAGTTCATTAGCTACTCAAGAAGCTGGGTTACTGATGGCATCTTTTGCAGACCAGCTTGACTAGTTTGATTTGTTTCAGCGTAGCATAAATAAATCCAAGCTTTTGTTAAAAATTGTACTATTAGAAATAACACTAATTGCTTTGTTACCCAAATAATTAACCCTCGAATGTAGAAAGGCTCCAGACATTATAGAAGCATGTTATGTACATACACGCAGCCCACAACACATGTCTAGATCACCAGAAGATCTCTTCTAAATCAGAGACCCAAATCTTTTCATCTGTGGCTCCACCCTTGTGCTAGTCAATTTTCTGCCACTGTAATAAAATATCTGACATAATCAAGTTAAAAAGAGGAAATGCTTATTTAGGTTCTTAGTTTTGGAAGTTTTGGTCCTTGAGGTCAAAACCCCCATTGCTTTGGGGCCTGTAGTAAGGCAGCAGTTCCTTCCATGGCAGGAAGGAACATACAGCAGAATGAGCCGCTTACTTCATGAAAATCTGAAGCATAGGAACACAGAGAGACTGAGACGGAGACAGAGACTCACATCCCACAACTTCCCTCAAGGGCATGTGCCCAGGTCTCCGGTGCTCAGTGACTTAAACCTAGGCCCCATTTCTTAAAAGTTCCACCATCTTCCAATAGTACGCAGCCGAGAAGCAGCCTATGCAGCACACAGGCCTCTGGGAATATTCCAGATCCGGGGTATACCAACCATCTTTCACCTGTGCTCTCAGGCTGCATCCTTGACTGTGTTGTGCCAAGAAGCAGGGGAAGCAGACAGAAAAGCGCAAGTTAGAGGAGACACTGGCCAGGCCTTGAAGTATGCATCGCTCCTACCCATATTTTATTTGCTAAAACCAGTCACTTGGCCCCCACTTGACCACAGAGAGTTGGAGTGCCCAGGGAAAGGGAGACAGATTTTGAAGTATCTGGTCAGTCTGTGCCACAGCAGCGGTACCACCTACCTCCATACAGCCACAGATCATCTCCTTCTGGGACCACTCTCACCCTTACTTGCACACAACCCGCTTCCTCTCTGCTCTCAGAGAACCTCTTCCCATTGAATTCCACTCAGTTATCACTGTCTATGAATCTCTCCTTCTGCTATTTCCTTAGCATAAGAAGGGAAGAAAGTGAGTTCCTTTGTCTGTGTGTCACAATACCTAGTAAACTACAAACTACAAGGACTCATTTTGAAAACAAGAAGATAGATTAAAGGATGATAGAATTTTACAGTAAGACCAAGTGAGAGAATATGGATTATTGTGTTGTGGGACCACCCTTTGATAGAATTTGAAAAGGAAACAAAAGAAATGGGATGGAAGCTCTTCTGCCTCTACAAACTATCTGTGGAGTACTAACAAGGGCCAAAAAAATTCTGATCTTGATATAGTCTGATAATGGACAATATAAACTCTACCTTCAACTCACAGGTTTTTGAAGTACCTAGCGTATACTCCCAGGCCTATGACAGGGAGAAAGTTGGACCTAGAGAGAAAAATGGCAAAAAAAGAAAAAAAATTATTTTAAAGAGGAAAAAAAAAAAGAAAAAAGGGTAAAATTTAAGAAAAGATAGTGAAGTATACTCTAAAGTTCTGCTATTGCTCATCCTGTCCTTGATTAGTGATATGTCCTTGTTAAGTCATTTAGTCTTTCTGTGCCCCAGATTTCATGCCTATGAGCTAATGATGTTGGACTAATTTGTCTCTCATATCTAGAATTCTAAGATTCCTTGAATTCGAGCTTTCAAACCACCTTATGGGGCAGTTAGCCACCCCTCACTGAAAGCCTTTGAACAAAAACCAGATGACCTTAGTTCCAGTAGACCAGCATGGGCTGAGTGCCCGTGCTGTCAGCTAAGCTCTTATTTGCATGTGGAGGAAATTCTAATATTGCCTCCATTTTGTGAGTAGTGAAACTGATGCTCACAGAAGTTAACAAACTTTATGAAAGTTATCTTGCTGCTGAGGGTGGAGCCAGGATTTGGGCCATGGCAGGTGTTTTTGCCCTGTGGGCTGAATTTCAGCAAAATGACTGGCCAGCCTAATTGGGTCATTTTCTACTTATAGATTTTATACATTTAAAAAGGTTGTGTGACTGGCCTGGAAAGGAGAAAGAAAAAGTCTTGAGCAAAGTATTCTTTCACATTTTTAGTATCTTAAAGTTGACACAATGGTTCCCTCTTATCCATGGGGAATGTATTCCAAAGCTCCCAGGGCACTTTCAAAACCATGAAACCATGGATATAACAAACCCTACATATGTTTTGCCTATGCATACATACCTATGATCAAGTTTAATTATAAACTAAGCATACTATAAAATTAACAATAATAACTAATAATGAAATAGGGCAATTAGAACATGACACTGTAATAAAATTGCCAGCATGACTATTCTTGTATTCCGAGGTCATTACCAAGTAAAATAAGGGTTACTGGAACACAAGCACTATAATGCTGCAACACTCAATCTGATAACCAAGAGGGTTACTGAGTGATTAATGTCTTAGTCACTTTCTCATCACCGGGACAAAACACCTGATACTCACAACTCAAAGGAGGAGAGATTTATTTTGACTCGCAGTGTAGTCTCTGGTTGGCTGGCTCTGAGGTGGAAATGGCATGCTGGAAGAGTCTGGTGGAGGAGAGCTCATGTCCTGGCAGCCAGGAACAGAGGGAGAAGGGAGGAGCAAGGGAGAGAAATACAACCTTCCAGGCCACGCCCCCCAGGGACCTGTGCCTTCCGACCAGTCCCACCTCCTAAGGGCAGGGCAGGTCTAGTGTCCCCCTAATCTGATCTCCTTCTCAAAGCCCCAGTTCTGAGCACATGGCGGGGAGGCATTTAACTCTAAACCCTAACAGGTAGCAAACACAGCATAAACAGCATTATCTCTGGTAGAACATGATTTTATCAGACTGCCAAGGTGCACAATGTAGAAATTACAAATTGTTTATTTCCAGATTTTTTTTTCATTTAGGATTTTTGGACCATAGTTAACTGGAGATAATTGAAACCATGGAAAGGGGAACCGTAGATAAGGGGACCGCTGGAATTGCACCTCAGTTATCAAGTAAGGCTCCTGTGTGACTAGGAAAGCTTTTCCAGATGGGAGGAGGTGTTCTTCCATCTCTCAACCAAAGGAAATCTCAGATGCTTCAGAGAGTTTTCTCTGTGTGTGGAGCCACCAAGGTTTAACTGAACTGATGTGAAATACAGAAAAGTTGAGACAGCTACTTCAGTGGGGTTTTGCTTGGTTTGGGGCTGTTTTAATGATGAAAATGCCTTTTGAGGGAGCAGCAGCTAAACGGCATAACAGCTTAAAATCCAAGAAGCTGCCTTGGTCCCGCATGATGAAGGGACCCGAGTGGCCTGTATACAACCGCTTTTAAGGTGAGCAGTGGCAGGGGCTCATGAAGAGCCAAGCTCTGCAGCTAGATCGCCTGGACTCCTGTTTGGATCGAGTGGTTTTAGGAAAGTGACCTATCCTCTCATTATCTCACCTTTATCACCTGAAAGGAGAAAGTGAAATAGGGGACCTCAGTGGGGTTGTTAAAAAAATGACACTAGTTAAAATATGTGAAGTGCCAATGAGAGTGGCTGGCACACAATGAATAATTCAGTTGGACATTTCTCATAGGTTTAGTGATGGCATTATATTCTTTTCTCACCGCTTTGATCTAAGAACTTAGCGGGGAAAATTCAACCCAAAGTCATCAAGCGAAAGAGTGACACAGGTAAGGAGATGAGAACTCAGCAGCGCAGAGTGGGCCCTGGAAGCCAGGATTCTTCCAGGAACATTTGAACCTAGATTCACAGACATTCAGCTGGCCAGTCTTGCCCAGGACTGAGCCCTGACACCAGGAGGCTTTGATTCAGAATCATGAGTTTGAACTTAGCCAGGGTAACTTTGAGAGACTCTGTCTTGAAATAAAGAATAAGAAGGATTGAAGATGCAGTTCAGTGCAAAAGGCCTGGGTTCAATTTCCAGGAGAGAGAGACAGACAGACAGACAGAGACAGAGAGTGACAGAGAGAGAGAGAGGAGGAAGGAAGAAGAAGGAGGAGGAGGAGGAGAAGAGAAAGAAGAAGAAAGAAGAGAGAAGAAGAAGAAGAAGGAAGAGAGAGAGGAGGGAAGGAAGGAAGGAAGGAAGGAAGGAAGGAAGGAAGGAAAGAAAGAAAGAAAGAAAGAAAGAAAGAAAGAAAGAAAGAAAAGAAAGAAAGAAAGAAGAAGGAAAGAAAAAGGAAGGAAGGGACAGTTTCCACCTGGTGAAACAGTTTATAATTCACCAGGGTATTTTGCTTCCTAATGATACATCCAACAGGATATATAGCATCACTATTGAAACTGTTTTTATAACCTTATGTAACCACAAGAAAGCCTGGGGATGTATTAATAAATATAGGGTTGACAGGCATGTAACATAAAGTAATATCAGGCATTACCCATAGATATTAATGGAGGCCAGGTTCTAGGGACAGACACAAAATCTTACCAGAGGGAGCTGGCCTACATTGTTATTTTTATGTAGGTTCAGACGCTGGCAATTTCTCATGGATGTTGTAAAATGGTGCTTTATTTCATCGGCTATATCCCCAGCACCCTGAGCCATCCCGTTTCCTAATGGAGTATCAACAAATAAACTTTCAGGCAGCAAAGGGAAATGCGCTCTGCCTTCTCTCTGTCCCTGCTTTTGTGGAACAGAATTAGCTTTCCTTAGAGTGGGCTCTGCTCTCCCAGACCACATCCTGACGCCCAAGGGGTGTGAGTGCACCGAGACAGATATTCAGAGTTGGGCCACCTTGGTTTGGAAGTGCCACCAAAACGCCCATGTGGTAAAGCCCAGTCCTCCACCACTTGGCACCATTGGGAGGTGATGGGGCCTGGCAGGTTTCTTGGGTCAGTGGGGTTGCATCCCAAAGGGAACTGCTGCTTCCTTTCTACTTCATTTCCAGCCACGAAGTGCTCGACTTTGTGTTCACTCTGTGTCATGAGCCACATGCCCAGGAAAGCAGGCTCAATCAGTGATGGACTAAAATCTTCAGAACTGTGAGCCAAAATAAAACTTTCCTCTCTGTAAGTTAATTATTTCAGGTATTTTGTTACTGATACTGAAAGCTGATGAACACAGAGCCCCTTTCATTCATTAAGATTTAGTAAAAAAAAAAAAAAAAAAGCTGGGCGCCATGGCATATACTTGTGATTCCCAGTGACTTGTGAGACTGAGGCAGGAGTACAGCAAATCTAAGGCTGCTCTGGGAAACTTATTGAGACCCTATTTTATCTCAAAATAAAAAATAAGAAGTGCTCAGTGATAGAGGGTCTTTGAGTTCTATCCCTATCAGTGAAAAACAAATTAGTAAGAAAGACCAGAAAACACTTTGCACCAGCAAGGCAGTAGACACCAACCCTAACAGTGAGATTGGGTCCTGGAGAAAGGTGACTGTGACACAGAAAAGCTAAAATCACAGAATATGGAAAACATCCCCATGCCTAGCCTGTGGGAGATTGAGCTTCAGGCTGAGACAGTCTCAGAGGAGCAGACAGATGCCATGAAATCCTGCTGGCAGTGAGCACAATCACTCAGGCAGAGGGAAACACCATAAAGGAAAAAGGAGGGAAGGAAAAACCAATGGCAGTCTGAACCAATGGCAGGAAGAAAGCTCAATCACTTGATGTCTTGCAGTGAGAGGGCATCTGAGTCTTGGGGCGCTGCTACAGACACCAGTGGAAGTCTGGGTGTCCACAGCTTCTCATCCCAGCACGAAGCCTGCAGACCAACCTGCCCTGCTTCTCCACTCATGAACATTCAGAGTAAACTGGGCAGCATGCAGACCCTGGCCACACACTGCTCCTAGTGCATGATCTGGCAACTTCTGGAGCTCTTTGCAAGTGACAGAGTCAATGGACCACCTGGTTTTCCAGCTTCCCAATTCTCAGGCATGGAGGACATCAAGTTGATGGGTGTGAGGCAGTCCCACCACTAGCCAGTCTACCCAAGTGCTCAACCAAAGCACAGAGGGACAGAGCTCAACCTCCTGACTGACCTACGCAGCTCTCCTACTTGGACAGAGGCAGAGAAGAATTTTGGACTAAAAAAAAGCGGAGAACAAAAGATTTTTACAACCCCCAGCATCCAACAACAGCATCCTGGAGGAAGTGATTGTTTCCAGCATACTCCCGCACACACAGCGCCACAAGGAGGAATACTGGACTTGTCTCCTTGCGTCTTTCCTTGAGCAGTCTGTGTGTAGTGTGTGGGAGGCCCTGTGTAACTTTACATGAATGTTAGTTATTGATTTGGCTTTGTTTCCCTCATCTCCCCTTGTTTTGTTTTGTGCTGTCTTCCCATATCCACATTCCTTTCACAAGGTTTTCACTTTGTGTTGCTGCTAGTTCATTAAGTGGATTCAACTTTCCTTTATTTTCTTTCATTTTCCATTTATGTTCCCTTCTCTTCTTCCTTTCCCTCCTTTCTTGTATCCCCCTCCCCCTTCCTTTCTTGTTCATAAATATTATCATTAAGTGTTTTTTTTTCCTGTTTTTTTTTTTTCCTTAGCCTGTTCTATATTATGACACTTCTCCTGGGTTAGTGAAATAGTGGAGAACTTTTTGAACAAGTTTTAAATTATATGTTCATATATGGCTGGTTCTTTAGATGTTGATATTACTGGTAGTTATGCTTTCTGTGCAGAGCAGTGCTACAGATTACACCTAGTACTTTGAATAGGCTGAGTGGGTGCTTTTGTCCTGATACACACCCACAGCCCAGGGCACATGCAAAGAGAAATCTGCTTACTGAAAAGGTCTTCACACAATAGTGGCAGAGTTACTCATCCCAACCGACCTTCAATCTTCAACCCAAAAGCACAAGAATCATGTCAAAACAAACCAACAAGATGTTTCCAAAACTCACAACTCCCCAAAAACTGATCCTACGGATGATGAGGTGAGTAAAACTCCAAAGAATTTTAAAAACAGATAATTAAAATGATCAATGAAACAAAAGAAGATACAAATAAACAGTTGAGTGAATCAATTATTAAAATGAACACCTCCAACCAGAAAACAAGTAAGACTGCCTTTTGGGGGCCTGTGTGACCAGAGTGGACCCCAGGAAGACAAACATGTACCCCCTTGCCCATTCGGAGGTCGGGCTACATTGATAGCAACTAAGGTACATAGAACAGCTGGATGCTAGTATTGTTTTGTTCATTTTGCAAGGCTGGGGCTGGCAGCCTGGGCATCTCTTTGGAAGATGACAGTGCACAGTGTAGCAAAAATGGGGGATTGTCTTCTGTCTTATCTTCAAGGCCCCTTGTTGTTTTGCTTTATTCTGATTAATTTTTTTGGCCTTATTTTATACTGTGTTGGTTTTATTGTGGGTTTTTTTCTTTTTTTTTTTTCTTTTTTTGGTTTGATTTTACTATACCTGTTGGGATGGTCAACTATTCTGAAATTAACAAGATATACTATAGTAGCTATTGTTTTCATAGTATCTTTCTTAGAAGTTCTGTACCAGTTCTACTGCTTGGTTTTGATTGACTTCGTTCTGTTACATTTTGTTGGATTTTACTATCTTTAAAAGAAAAAAAAAGAAAAAAAAGAAAATGGTAATGGAGCTCAAAAAAGGTAAAAATGAATAGCTGAATGAATTAAGGAACAAAATACAGACCATCACAGTAAAAAGACAGAGGTTCTGAAAGAGAATCAATCAGAAATCCTGTAAATAAAATACTTGATTAGCCAAATAAAAACCTCAATTGAAAGTCTCAGCAGTAGGCAAGATGAATCAGAAGAAAGAATATAAAGGCTCAAAGACAAAGTTGATACACTAGAATATTCAGACAATATTTTTTTAAAAAAAAGGAATAAGAAAAAAATGAAAAGCACTTTGACAATTCTAAAGAACAAATTTAAGATTCACAAGAAGAATAAGAAAGTACAATGGCTTGTCTTTTTATTAATGGCATAAAAAAATCCTGTTCACTAAAATTAAAGCATAAAATTGATCCTTTCTGGAGAGTGAGTTGGACACCCAGGTATAGAGGCATTTAGAATGCTCAAACAAGACTTACGCAGAAAAGAACCTCTGTAGCATATTGAATTTTTATTTATTTATTTATTTTGCAGCACTGGGGATCAAACTCACAGCCTCACACCTGCCAGACAGGTGCTTAAGCCACTGAACCAAACTTCTGGCCCTAGATTTTTGAGGCAGGGTCACACTATGTAGCTCAGGCCGGCCTTGAGCTCGCATTGTAGCCCAAGCCGGCCTCGAACTCACAATGCTCCATCTACCTCAGCCTCCCAAGTGCTGGGATTAAAGGCGTGTGCCACCATGCCTGGCCATATTGAACTTTTAAAAATTCAAAACAAAGAAAAAATGTTCAATGTGGTTAAAGAGAAACTTCAAATCACAGTGGTGAACTCATCAGAATAACAGTTGATTTCTCAGCAGAAACACTAAAGGCCAGGGAAGTTTGGAATGATGCACTTCTAACCTGAACAAAAATAATTGACAACATAGAATACTATGCCCTCAGTGCTATCCTTCAAGATTGAAGAAGAAATTAAGACCTTCCAAGGTAATTATCAACTAAAAAAACAGAGTGGGGACAGTCAGACCCAAGCTTCTCCCCATGAGTCAGTGTGGACTGTGGAGGGACAGAACCAGGCCTCATGAGGTAGAGATCCCTGCCTGGAAACCATATCATTTTCACTGTTTTTGTTTAGTTGGTTTTTATTCTCTTTTGTTTTGTTTGATTATGTTAAGTTTGATGGCATAAGAAGCTATTTAAAAGATAACAAGACATTATGGTAGCCAATTTGGATTTATTATTGGCTTATTTTGAAGTCTTTTATTGCATTCATTGTTTTGTTTTTATTGTTTCTATTCTATTCTGTCCTGTTTGATCTTTACTATACCCAAAGGTATCTGCAACTATTTTGAAGACAACAGAAGGAATTATGGTAACTATTGTTGATTTTGTAAGGTTTTGAAGTATTGTATCACTTATTCTGGTTTATTTTTATTGGCTTTATTCTGTTTTATTTTCCTTGGTTTTATCCTCTTTAAAATTAGAAAAAAAATTGATGACCACTAACCTAACATTGCAGAAATTATTTAAGGGGAATCCTAAACAAAGCAGAAGAGGACACTCACAACCACAGGACCAAGGGAAAGAATACTTCTATCTCACTGGGAGAGTAGATAAATGGATGAAAATCCAAAATGAATCAAACACTAGAAAAACAACAAAATGACAGAAATCTGTACATATGTTTCATTAGTAACACTTAATGTTACACATGGTCTTAATCCTCCAGTTAAAGAAACATGTTAGTAGATTTAATCAAAAAACAAGATCCAACTATATGTTGCTTATAGAAAACGGAGCACAAACCCTCCTGCAAAAGCAAACAGAGACTGAAAGAGAAAGGATGAAACAGTATTTTCCAAGAAACTGGGCCCTGAAAGACAGGAGAGGTAGCTATACTAATAACTGAAAACAAATAGACTTCAAACTAAAATTAGTCTGAAGAGGAAAAGAAGACCCCCCTAGACATTGGTAAAGGTAACATTTCACCAAGAAGACATAATATGTAAATATGCATGTACCAAATACCAGCACGCTAAATTAAAAAAGCAAACACTACTTGACATAATGGGTTAGATAGACCCAAATATGTGCACCATGGGTGATCTCAACACCTCACTCTCATGAATAGATAGGCCAGCCATGCAAAAAAATCAACAAAAAATGTCTACCTTAAGGAACTCCTCCACAGCACACCAAATTTTTAAAAATTCAAAACAAAGACAGAATGTTAAATGACACTATAGATCAAATGGACTTAATAGACATCTACAGTGTTCCATCCTTACCAACATAATACACACTTTTCCACAGCCCATGGAACTTTCTCCAAAAAAACACCACAATTCAGACCACAAAGCACATCTTAATAAACATAAAAAAGTAAAACAATCTCATGCATCCTATCCAACCACAAAAAAATGAAGGTAGAAATGAACATCAAAAGAAACCACAAAGCCGGGCATGGTGGTGCACGCTTTTAATCCCAGCACTCGGGAGGCCGAGGTAGGAGGAGCTTTGTGAGTTCGAGGCCTTCTTGGGCTACCATGTGAGCACAAGGCCGGCCTGAGCTACATAGTGCGACCCTGCCTCAAGAAACCAGGGCCGGGAGTTTGGCTCAGTGGCTTAAGCACCTGTTTGGCAGGTGCAAGATTTTGAGTTCAATCCCTGGTGCCAAAAAAAAAAAAAAAAAACAGAAACTACACAAACATAGAGAGATTGTATAAAACTATAACTGAAAATATCTAGGAAGAAATTTAAAAATTTCAAGGATCAATCAATAATGGAAGCACAACATAACAGAATCTATGGGACACAATGACAGCAATTCCAACATGGAAGTTTATAGCAGTGATTACCTACATTAGAGAGAGAGAGAGAAAGATCACTAATAAACACCTTGTAGATCCATGAAAGCAAGAACAAACCAAAGTCCAAATTCGGCAGAAGAAAAGATGTAAAAGATCTGAGTGAAAAGTAATTAAATAGAGAATTAAAAAAATACAAAAGATCAATAAATCAAAGACAAATCCACAACCAAACCATACTGAACTGCAAAAAACTGAAAACATTTCCCTAAAAAGCAGGAGCAAGACAAGGGTGTTCATGCTCACCATACCTGTTCAGTACAATACTTGAAAATTTAGCCAAGACAATTAGGCAGGAGAATGGAATAAAAGGGATGCAAGTAGGAAAGGAAGTACTCAAATTACTCCTGTTGGAAGATGAGAAGACCCATGACATAGAAGATCCTATGAACTTCATCAAAAGACTTTTAGATTTGATAAATAAAATGTCAGCAAAGTGGCTGGATACAAAACCAAGATGGAAACATCAATAACTTTTCTGTATAGCAATAAAGATTCCCCCAAGAAAGAAATGAGCGGAAC
Source organism: Dasyprocta punctata (assembly GCA_004363535.1). NCBI lineage: Eukaryota > Metazoa > Chordata > Mammalia > Rodentia > Dasyproctidae > Dasyprocta > Dasyprocta punctata. The sequence continues at coordinate 99,818 of RJWM01001923.1, read as the reverse complement.
GATTCCATTCACAATATCCTTAAAAAAACAAAATACCTAGAGACTTACCAAATCAAGAAGGTAAAAGACCTCTATAATGAAAATTATAGAATGCTGAAGAAAAAAATTGAAAATATTAGAAAATGGAAAGATCACCCTTGCTCATGGATCAGCAGAAATTTTATTGTTAAAATGACCATACTACCAAAGCCATCTATGGACTCACCATGGGCCTGTTAAAATACCAACAACATTCTTCACAGAACTAAAAAGAATCCTAAAATTCATTAAAGACCAGAGCATAAAAAAGGAATATAAAAGACCCAGAATAACCAAAGCAGTCCTGAGCAAAAACAGCAACACTGAAGGCACTGTGATACCTGATTTCAAACTATGCTACAGAGTCACAGTAAAAACATCAGTATGAGCCAGGTGTGGTAGTGCATGCCTGTAATCCCAGCACTTGGGAGGCTGAGGTAGGAGGATCACCAGTCTGGGGTAAGCCTCGGCTACACAGTGAGTTCAAGGCTAGTCTGGATTACATAGCAAGACCCTGTCTAAAAAAAAAAAGTCGGTATGGTACTGGTGTAAAAACAGACATGGTCTTTCATTGGTCTACAGTGAATAGAACAGAAAACACTGAAACAAACACAACCCACCTTCAGCCATCTGATTTTTGACAAAAGAGCGAAAAACATATATTGCACAAGAGACAGACTTCTTTTTAACAAATGATGCTGGGATAATGGGACAGTCATGTGCACAAGGTTGAAACTAGTTCCTTGTTGATCCTCTTGTAGTAAAATCAAATTAAAATGGATCAAAGACTTCAACACAAGACTGAAAAGTTTAAAACTGCTGGAAGAAACCATAGCGAAAACTGTTGAAGCCATAGGTACAGGCAAAACTTTGTGAATACGATCTAACAGAATAGGAAATAAAATCAAGAATCAAGAAATGGGACTACATCAAGTTTTAAATCTTCTGCACAGCAAAGAAAACAATCAACAGAGTGATTCAATAACCTACAAAATGGGAGAAAATTTTTGCTAGCTAGCTAGAGGATTCATATCTGGACTATACAAAGAACTCAAAAGCAACAAAAAAAGTCCATCCTTTAGATGGACAAATGAATTGAACAGAAAATTCTCAAAAGAAGTACAAATGGCCAACAAGTATGCTATCTCTAGCCATTAAGGAAATGCAAATCAAAACTACACTGTGACTCCATCTCCCCCCAGTCAAATGGTATCATCAAAACTATTAAAAGTGCTGGGGAGGATGTGAGGAGAAAGAAAGCCTTCTATTCCACTGCTGGGAATGTAAATTTGTACAACCTCTGTGGAAATCAGCAGGGAGATTTCTCAAAAACCAAAAATAGATAGACCACAGCTCTATGACTCCTTGGTATTTTCTCAAAAGATTTAAGAAAATGATGCACGATAAATGCATAATGATAATGATAGTGATACATGCATAAATGTTGATAGCATCACAATTCACAATAACTAAGCTGTAGAAACAGCCTACATGCTTGTGAACAGTTGAATGGATGAAGAAAATACATTATACATACACATTGGAATATTATTCAGCAACATAGAAGAACAAAATCATTTAAATTACAAGGAAATGGATATAACTGTAGACCATCACGTTAAGCAAAATAAGTCAGTCTCAGAAAATTAAATGTCATGTGTTTTGTCTCACATAAGCAGCCTAAAAATAATAAACAAAGGAGAAGTGGCAAGAGACTAGAAGGTAAACTTTCAAAGATGAGAAAGGGATTGGGGGAGGAGGAGAGGAAAGACAACGAGGTAATGAAAAAAATCAAAATATGATATATGCATGTGTCAATATACCAAAACAAAGCTCATTGTTCAATATTACTAATATGCTCCAATAAAAAAGATTTAGTAAAAGTACTCAATAAGGTTGTACTGACATGATGTTGAACTACTCGAATCTTTGAAGATTATCATGGTGATAACCATTTTGTATGATATAACTAAACATGTTGATCACTGACTTACTATTCAAAGGTGAATCTCTTTGCTTTAGCACTGTAGATACATAGCCTATGACAGTTACCTTTATGCTAAAATACTAATACATCTCTGAGGAATGCTCTTCAAGAATCAAAGAACACTTGGAAGTAGTTCAAATATGCTGTGGCTTTAGTTGAGGGGACAGAGAAGAAATGATGTGACATTTATAGAAACTCCCTTGTAGCCTGCTCATTGAAAAATTTTTCAGTTAGATTTCTAAAGTGCATTTCATTTCACTGATTAAAATAAAAGAAATCATGCGACGAGTTCAAGAAAAAAAGTCTCTAGTAGATAGTGTAGGTCAGGACTAGAAGCAAACATAGTTTCAGTCCTTTTCTCATCCCACAAGCAAAAGTAAAAATAGAAAAAATGAAATTGATGGCCCATGTCACGTACTGGGCTCCCACAAAGATGCAAAGGAATCCAGCACCGCCTCCCGCCTGGAGGTTTTTCACTGGATCAGACACCAGTGTGTTCATCTGACGGCCGTTCTCGGCTAATGCGCTTTAAATGACTGAATCAATAATTTGATGTGTTGCTCTCTGTAAGATTCTAAGATATTTCATGAAATACCATTTAAAAATGCATCTTTCTGCACACCAGATGCGTTCCTGTTGCTCATGATCGATACTGAATTTCTGGCAAGAGGACCAAAGGCAGCTCTACAAAAAGATTTCTTACTGATAATCCTACATTTTCAGCAGATGGAGTGGAGAACAAAGCTGGGGTCCTCGACCTGAAATCATGATAGCTTCACAGCGCCGGCTGGACCACCTGAGTTGCAGGCGCTTCATTTGTGACTAATCCCACTATGGCCTTGAGGCGAGCTGGACAGAACAACTGTGACCCTACTCCTCCTCTTCCCTTCCTGCCTGAGGAATCTTTTATCTGGCTTAGCCGAGCCTTCAACTGGGCCTGAAAACTTTCACAAGTGAAAACAGGGAAACTCCCTGAAGGGCCCATGGTCCCAATGCTCCTGATGTTCCCATTCCTCAAGTCCGTAGGAAAAGCGTCTAGACCCTGAGGAATTTCATTCTGGCTTCAGTCCATTCTGGAGGGAGAGTAGACAAACTGGTGTGGGTAACAAGTTCCCTAGGGCCCTGAAGTTTCTGGGGGAAACATGCATATATCGCTGCCTCCACTGTCATTTTTGGGTGACCAATTACTCGAAACAATGCAAACTTCAAGCACCACATTCCTTCCTCCCTGCACACACAGGAAAGCATAGGCCAGCTTGGGCTGCACGGCTCCAGAGGATGAGGACAGAAAGCCAGCTGCGTGGGCCCCGTGTGTGGTTCTCACTCCCGGCCCTCGCTCTGGAGGCTGAATGACCTCAGTCTTATTCCCAGGGTGCCTGAGCACCTGTCTGTAATTTGCACCTTATTAGAACATCAGAGCTTTGCTTTCCTCTCATCTAGCTATATATACCCCATGAGAAATAGCTTCTGTCCAGTAGCAGGGATGCTCTAGTAGAAATTGGTCTCAGTTCAAAAGCAGATGAGAGAAGTGGGCGGCTAATCTCTACCCCATGTAGTGTGGTGCAGACACACGGGGATCCCCCCACTTCCCAGGCCTGCTCCAACTCTAGGATGTGAGCCAGAACAAGAGCTGCTCAGTCCCTGACCTCAGCTCTCTTGGCTTCTTCCCTGTCATTATCTCAGCTGTCAGGTGGCAGGGTCACCTCCAGCAGGGTGGGGAGTGCATTTCCTATAGGAACAAAGTGCAGCCTCTTTTCTGCAACCCACTGCTGTGCTGGCAGATCCAGCCCTACCTTGGCAGTGCAGCCTGGTGGCAGGTGAAATGTTCTGATCTTGTAAGAGTTTGCGTGAAATCGTCTCTGACAGATGCAAAGGGTTTCACTAAAAGAAGTCTCCGCACCCTTGGTTATAGCTCAGTTTGGCTCATCTTCTCCCACTCTGGATTTCAAAGGAAAGTTTCATTTTGCTTCTGGGTTCGGGGTGAGTGATAATGAGTGGTGCCCTGGAAGCTGGGCCTGTCGAAGCGGCCTCAGAGCAGCGGGGCTGACATGGCTGAGAGGAAGACGGCATGGGGTCGAGGAGGCCACGGGACTCAGAGAGAGGAGCTGACCCAAAAGGTCTGAACAGAGGACAGAATGCTGTCAGCCTGAGTCACTGTCTGAGTCACCATCATCTCTGTGCAGAGTCCAGGGTTCACAAAATACGTGGACATTTTCTGCCTGGAGCCCCTCCGTACTCATTCACTGTACTTCTGGGGAAAGCAATTTTCACACTGAAATGTACCACCCCCTAAATCTCAGTCCATGTGTTCTTGATAGAGCTAATCATCACCACACCCATCAAAGCCACTTCTGCCCTGCTATCTGACCAGCTCAGGAATGTCTGTGTGACCTCATCAGAGCCACGGAGAGTCCAGCAGACTTTGATGGGAATTCTGGACTCAAACTGTCTGCCAGATTTGAATCAGATGGGGTATAAAATCTAGGCCCCCCTCCTTGCTCCAGAAATTAGGGGCCACCGGGATCATCAGCCCTGCCCCCTCTTCTCTCCTCGGACCTAGGAGCCAGCAGGTTCATTGGCCTTACCCCTCCTTTTTGCTCCACAGATCTAGGGGACCAGCGGGATTGCTGGTCTCCCTTTCTCCTTGCCCCATGACCTTGAGATCAGTGGGATCATCGGTCACTCCCCACCTAAAAGACCACAACCACCCATGGACAATTAGCAATCTGTTCTACTACCTTCAGAACCTTGGTGGGCTGGTGGGAGCCTCCGCAACCCCTCATCCACACAAAGGACCTCAGTGCACTTGCAACAATGTGGTGAGTTTCCCCCTCAAATAGATGACCTCAGTGGATAAATGGGAGCAGCAGTAAGCTCCCCTCCACCAGCTATAGATCCTTAGTGAATCTGGCAAGAGTGTGGGTGAGTCCTTCTTCCATACAGAGAACATCAGGAGAGCGCCAACAAGGCCTCCCCCAACATGGAGGAAAGCAAAAGGGCCTACGAGATACCCAGTGACACAGTAAGGTCCCAGCTGAGGTGCACATTATAGCTAGGTAGATCTGGTGCCCTGGATCAGCCTGAAGCCACAGTAACAATAGGAACTAAGAGTTGACTTACATCAATACTCCTAGGCTTGTCAGCCTTGGAAAAATATAGGACTCACCCAACAGGCAGGAGGAACTCAGGTGACTGGCCACCCCCTTCATTGTGGACCCAGCAATTGAATGAGCATCAACCACACAGTAGGACCCTAAGACACACACGATGAATAGTTAAGACTAGTGGGATTAAAAAGACCAAAATATTAACCCAAGAGGTGAAAAATGACAAAACAAAAAAGCAAAATGCAATCTCAAATGTCCAGTCCATCAGGAACAAGTACAGGAGACATTGAAATAGAGGACATTAGTAGTCATACACCTGAAATTTCTGAAAAGATAGCAAGTGAAATAAAGAAACGAATCCATGAGGCTATAGAGGAAATTAGTTAGAAATAATCTTTCACATAAAGAAAGAAATGACAACCTTAATAAGGGAGTTGCTTAGCATAGCTAGAGAAGACATAGATCAAAAAAAGTACAGGAATATGGGAAAATGATGAAAATCTTGAATGAACTATGTAGAAAAGAAGTAGAGTGCATGAAACAAGTTCAAAGAGATAACCAGGAAATAAAAAATTCTATTGAAAGCTGGAGAAACTGTTTGAATGACTCTGAGGACAGAATTTCAGACCTTAAGGACAGGATCACAATTAGCAATTATGAAAGGAAACAACTTCTAAAAATAACAAGACAACATGAAATGACAATTCAACAGATTCAAGATGGTGCAAAGAGGAACAATATAAGAATAATAGGTATCAATGAAGATGCAAGAGTCGATGCAAATGACATTGGTAAACTATTCACAGAAGTAATAGTAGAAAATTTCCCAAACATTGGAAAAGAATCAGATATATAGATAAGTGAGGCATATAGATTGACAAACAGTCATAACCAAAATAAATCTACACCCAGACATATGATAATTAAAATCCCAGAAATTCAGCATAAAACTGACTACAAAAGCTGTTAGAGACAACACACAACTCACCTATCAAGGAAATCTTATTAGAATCACAGCAGACTTCTCAGTACAAACCCTCAAGTCAAGACGAGCTTGGAGCAAAGTGTTTCAAGCCCTGAAAGAAAACAACTTTCAACCCAGATTGATGTACTCTGCAAAACTTTCTTTGAAAATTAATGGAGAAATAAGATATTTCCATGACAAAGAACAACTAAAGAAATTCATGTCCACCAAAGCAACCCTAGAAAGAGTACTGAAAGACATACTAGAGATAAAAATGATTACAATTTCCAGAACAATGACAAAGAAACCACCAGACAGGGTAAGCAGTTAAACAAGGGGAAAAGCAGGAAACCAACGACAGGAAAATAATATGACAAAGTTGAGCCAATACATATCAATTATATCCATCAATGTAAATGACCTCAATTTACCAATAAAAAGAAATACGTTGACAGAAAGGATCAAGAAACAGTATCCAACAATATACTGTATACAGGAAACACATCTGACTCAAAGGGAAACTCATAGACTAAAAGTCAAAGGATGGAAAATAATTTTCCATGCAACAGGAACCCAGAAAATAGCAGGGGTAGCCATTCTATTTGCAGACAATGTGAACTTCAAACCAAAAACGATCAAAAGAGATAAAGAAGGTCACTACATACTTGTTAGTGGAAAAATTCAAGAGGGAGATCTAACAATCATAAATATATATGCACCAAATATAGGAGCACCCAACTATGTAAGACAAATACTAATAGACATAGAAAAATCCAATATGCAATAACACAATTGTAATAAGGGACCTTAATACCCCACTGTCACAAAGAGATAGATCAACTAGACAGGAAATAACAGAACTGAATCAAGCCTGTGAAAAAACGGACTTAGTAGATGTTTACAGAGTGTTCCACCCAACAGCATCAGAATACACATTTTTCTTAGCTGCACATGGGACATTCTCTAAAATAGACCATATAGTAGCCCATAGAACATGCTTAAGTAAATGTAAAGGGATGGAAATAATCCCATGCATATTATCTGACCACAGTGCACTGAAATTGGAAATTAATAGTGAAAGAAACTGTGAAACCTACATAAACACATGGAAATTGAATAACAACCTCTTAAACAACCAATGGGTTACAGGTGAAATTAAAGAAGAAATTAAACAATACCTACAATTCAATGAAAATGCAGATACAACATACCAAAACCTGTGGGATGCAATGAAAGTGGTCCTAAGAAATATATAGCAATGAATTGTCACATCAGAAAAACAGAATGAGCACAAATAAACAACCTAATGCTACACCTCAAACTTCTAGAAAAAGAAGAGCAAGTCAAGCCCAAATCTCATAGAAGAGAGGAAATTATAAAGATCAGAGCAGAAATTAATGCAATTGAGACTAAGAAAAAATTACAAAAAATTAATGAATCAAAGACCTGGTTTTTTGAGAGAATAAACAAAATTGATAAATCTCTAGCAAATCTTATCAAGAAAAAGAAAGAAAAAACTCAAATTCATATAATAAGGAATCAAAGGGGTGAAATTACTACAGATCTCATGGAAATTCAGATCATGAGTACCTACTTTGAAAATCTTTACTCACACAGGATGGAAAACACAGAGGAAATGGACAGATTTCTAGAAACATATGAATTAACCAAAGCTGAATCAAGAAGATATAACAATTTTGAATAACCCAATATCAGCTACTGAAATTGAAAATGTGATTAAAAACTTACCAGAAGGAAAAGCCCAGGTCCTGATAGAGTCATGGTTGAATTTTATACGAAATTTAGAGATTTCATGCCAATACTCCTTGAACTTTTCAATGAAATTGATAGGGAAACACTTCTTCCTACCTCATTCCTGGAGGCAAGTATTACTCTGATAGCAAAACCAGAGAAAGTCCCATCCAAAAAGGAGAACTATAAGTCAGTCTCCCTAATGAACATCGATGCAAAGATTCTCAATAAAATGCTGGCAAGCAGAATGCAGCAAATCATCAAAAATACTATACATCAAGAGACAACCATAACACATCATGACCAAGTGGGATTTATCCCAGGAATGCAGGGATGGTTTAACATATGCAAATCAATAAATGTAATACACCACATCAACAGAGCTAAAGACAAAAATCACATTATCATCTCAATAGATGCAGAAAGAGCTTTTGATAAAGTCCAACACTTGTTCATGATAAAAACCCTACAGAAACTTGGAATAGATGGTATCTACCTCAATCTGATAAAGACCATCTATGACAAACCAACAGCCAACATTATACTAAATGGACAAAAACTGAAAACTTTCACTCTAAAATCAGGAACAAGACAAGGATGTCCACTATCACCACTCCTACTCAATATAGTTCTGGAAACATTAGCCAGAGCAATTAGACAAGAGAAAAAAATAAAAGGAATAAGGATAGGAAAGGAAGAGGTTAAATTATCACTATTTGCAGATGACAAAATACTCTACATAGAAGATCCCAAAAACTCTATTGAAAGACTACTAGAGTTAATAATCAAAATCAGCAGTGTAGCTGGATACAAAGTCAACACTCAAAAATCAATAGCATTCCTGTATACAAACAACAAACTCACTGAGAGAGAAATTATGGAAATGGCACCTTTCACAATAGCATCCAAAACAATGAAATACTTAGAAATCAACCTGACAAAGGATGTAAAATACCTATATGTTGAAAATTATAGTATTCTAAAAAAGGAGATTGAAGAAGATGTCAGAAAATGGAAAGATATTCCTTGCTCTTGGTTAGGAAGACCCAACATTGTGAAAATGGCCATACTCCCAAAACTGTTACACAGATTTAATGCAATTCTGATCAAAATCCCATTAGCATATCTTACAGATCTAGAGAAGACATTCCTAAAATTCATTTGGAAACAGAGGAGACCTAGAATAGCAAAGGCAATCCTGAGCAATAAAGGCAAGGCAGGAGGCATCACAATCCCTGACTTGAAATTATACTACAAAGCTACAGTGATAAAATCAGCATGGTACTGGCAAAAATAAAATAAAATAAAACAAAACAAAACAAAACAAAACAAAACAGACCTGAGGATCAATGGAACAGATTAGAAGATGCAGACACAACTACAAAGACACTTAGCCATGTACTTTTCAGAGGAAGAAATACAAATGGAAAATAAATACATGAAGACATGCTCAACATCACTGGTCATTCGAGCAATGCAAATTAAAACAACACTGAGATACCATCACACTCTAGAAAGAATAGCTGCCATCAAGAAATCAACTGATACCAAATGCTGGATAGGCTGTGGACAAAAAGGAACCCTTCTCCGCTGCTGGTGGGAGTGTAGACCACTGTGCAAATCAGTGTGGAGATTCCTCAAAAACTAGGATTGGAAGTCTCATTTAATCCAGCTATTCCCCTTCTGGGTATTTTCCCAAAAAAATTGAAAATGTCATGACACAGTAATATATATGCACCCATGTTTACAGCAGCACAATTTGTAATAGCTAAATCTTGGAAACAACCAAAATGCCCATCAACTGCAGAATGGATAAAAAAGATGTGGTATTTTTATACAATGGAATATTACTCAGCTATAAAAAGGATAACCTTCAGGCTTTTATAGGTAAATGGAGGCAACTTGAGACCATACTCATAAGTGAAATAAATCAAACTCACATTTATAAATATGATATAGTCTCCCTAGTATAAAAAATAATAAAAAATAAAAATCTGAAAGAGTATTAAGATCCTAAATATACAATAGATATTGTAATAATGAAAGGGAAAGAAAGTATTCAAAAGGACACAACTAGGGTAGGGGAAAGGAAAAAAGGAAGAAAGGAAAAGATTATATATATGTTGGTAAACACATATAAATGTATGTATGTATATGTATGCTAGATAGATAACTATACTACTAATCTCTGTTAGTCCATCAAAAAAAAAAGCAGTTTGTGCTGTCATTGTTTGATTGATCCCTTTCGTGCCTAGATTTTATAACCTCAACAACAACTTCTAAGACAACAATATGAAATATATATGTATATATATATATTTTTTTTTTTTTCAGCACCAGGGATCGAACTCACAACCTCACACCTGCCAGGGCAGGCGCTTAAGCCACTGACTGAGCCAAACTCCCGTCCCTGTTTTTTGAGTCAGGGTCACACTATGTAGCTCAGGCTGGTCTTACACTCGCATTGTAGCCCAAGCCGGCCTCGAACTCACAACACTCCTCCTACCTCAGCCTCCCGAATATGCAGTATATTAACTAATGTTAATTCTCTACTTTTGTTTAAATTCTGTATCATTTCTACCCTTTTTTTCTGTAAATTTCTTTAAAAACTCCAGATCATCTGTCATTCTTCGACTACAGGGTTAATCCAAACTGAGATGGAACCAGCATGCAGCAGATACTGCCAAGTGAGGCAGCAGAGAGAAACTGCCTCCTGCTGGTAGAGGATGTGCCCCGCACTAAACTGGGACTGAAAGCAGTGGTTTACCAAATTCAAAGATAAATACTCTTTCTGTTTAAATCATTCTGGATTGGGTTTTTATCCACTAGTGAGCAAAAGGGCACTAATGTTGCAAGGGAAGGCACACCAGAGATCAGAAAGGAGGAGCACTCAGAACCAGAACCTCAGCGTATCAGGGAGCCAAAGAAGCAGACAGCATGTGAGAAGTCTCTGCCCAATATCCAGGCCCTGGATCACTGCTCTTCAAGCTTTAATGTACAGAAAAGTCATGCAGAGAACTTTATAACAATAGAGATCCCCAGTCATTCCCACAGCTAGTTCTGACTCTGAAATCTAGGTTGATGCCTTGATTACTTTTCTCCCATTGCTGAGGCAAAACATCCAACACCCAAAGTTAAGGAAGGAAAGGTTTATTTAGCTTGCAGTTTGTGGAGGTTTCAGTCCACAATCAGCTGGTTCCAAGGCAGGGTGGCATGGCACAGGGGCAACCCTTCAAGGTGGCAGAAAACAGCAAAAGCAACAAGAGCAATAAGTGGGGGAAGAGCAAGCCTCTTCTCCCTTACCTTAAGCAGGCTACCACCCCACGCCCCAGGGTGGGTATAGCAATCACACCTCCTCCATGCTCTCCTCTTGCACAGACCAAGGATGTTCACAAAATGAAGACCCTGGCTCCCTGATGAGTCTTTTGGTTTAACTTCTAAACTTCTCAAGTTGACACAATGTATCAACCAGGACTTAAAACACTTCCTACACTGTGAGCAAGACAGAAGAGAGTTTGAGTCCCTGGGGTGAGGCAAGAGACACATGAGAGAAGAGAATATTAGGGCAGGGCTTGGAACAGGACATCAGAGACAAATATGGCAGCAGAAGCTTCATGGGTGACCATGACACTCCATGAGCCCATGGATTACAAGTGATGGCTTTAGAGCGGGAAGGTCACATAGGAGTCCAGAGAAGCAGGAGCAGTGGTTGGATCTGAAACACCATGTGATCACTTCCAGGTCTACAAATACTTTCATGGGTCTATCTAAACTGCACCTACCAACTACCTATCTGAAGTCCTGTCTAGGAAACTAAAACTCAGAGTGCCTAAATCACATTCACAAAGCCACGGGGCAACTTGTCCGGTAGTCAAGACTGGGGTCCCAGGTTAACTGATGCCAAACTATAATCTATGTGTTCTTAATTAAACTCTTCAGAGAAATTTCTAGAAATGTTATCTTAGGGTCAAATGGCTTGGATATTTTTTAAACTACTGGTGTATATTAGAAAATCCCCAGGACCAGGGTGATAGCTCAGTGGCAAAGTGCCTGCCTGGCAAGCACAAGGTCATGAATTCGATCCCCAGTACCAAAAAAAAAAAAAAAAAAAAAAAAAAAAAAAAAAAAAAAAAAAAAAAAAAAAAAAAAAAAAAAAAAAAAAAAAAAAAAAAAAAAAAAAAAAAAAAGAAAAGAAAAGAAAAGAAAGAAAGAAAGAAAGAAAGAAAGAAAGAAAGAAAGAAAGAAAGAAAGAAAATCCCCTTCCCAAAAGGTTACAAGAATTTATGTGGACCCAGGGCCAACAGACCATAAAAAACATACAGTATCTAATATTTTACTCTGCCAAATATAAACTTCTACCTTTTTCATTCCACATATTATGTCCTACCCACTTCTCAGTTTCTCTTCATACTATTACAACAATTAGAAAATGCAAATATTTCATGGTTTGCAAAGCACTTTGACATCCTTTTAATCTCCTAACAACTGCGAGAGAGACTTACTATTATTATACTCACTTGCAAACCAGGCCCAGAGAAACCGAATGATTTCTGGAGGGCCTCATGGACAATAAGGTAAAAACCCAGGTCACTTATCTCCCAAGCCAGTGCCTCTTCCACATTGGTTCTTCGTCTAGGCTGCTGCTTAGAATGGACCATCCAAAGGATTCTGACTCAGTTCTGCTGACGGGAACGTCTGTGATGGGTGAACACTCTCAGATCCTTTTGCGATTCTGATAAAAATGCTGGATTTGCTTCCCAGAGAAAGGGTTGCATATCGCACACCAACGATGATAAGCTCACTATTGTAATCCTGAGTATTGAATACAGTAATCTAAGTACTGTAATCCTTTCTCTAATCTTCCTCACAATCCAAGAAGTTATACTTATAATTCCACTGAGATGTTATTGGAATCCCAGCAAGTCAATTCCAATCTACCACCTCCAATGCAACCCACAGCGGGAGTAAAGACTCCAAGACATATTCAAAGTTAAGAGCACCCAAGGGGTCCTGAGTGCAATCCCCGTGAGGACATGTGGACAAAGGCCTTGATCCTAGGCCTCTCCCAGAATTTGTTATCTTGTGAAGAAAGGGGGTGGCTCAAGGGTGAGTGACAGTGAGGATGGCGGGAACTATGTGAGTCACTTGAGGGGGCTAGCCAGGTAGTGAGAAAGGTATCTTTGCAAAATTCAGAGATAAAGATATGCAGAGGGATCAATTTGCATAACCCAATCATGGTAGCAACTGAATTGTTTTAGGAGGCTGCTGCTTCAGTTTCTGATATGTAAACTTTATGCCCTGGGGACTCACAGCCTCTTTCTTGAGGCTCATACCCAGTCGACATTCCTGGAGCTCACTGGCTCTGTCATCCCGCTGTGCTTTATGTATTTTACAAAGGTCTCTATGGGAGGAAACAGGACACTGTCTGATGGCTTTAGAGATTACATACTGGTACCTTAGTGTCTGCTATGTAAACTTTTATGCCCTGGGAACTCATAGCCTCTTTCTCAAGACTCATACCCAGTCAACATTCCTGGAGCTCACTGGCTCTGCCATCCTGCTGTGCCTATATATTTTACAGAGATCACTAAGGGAGGAAACAGGACACTGTCTGATGGCTTTAGAGATTACGTACCAGTACCTCAACCAGCCTTATTTGCAATGCTTAGAACCAATTGATGATAGAAGGAAATACCATAGTCAGCTCTGTATATATCAATATAAGGAAATAAGTCTCGATGTAATCAAAGTTGCAGCAATTGTGCTGCATTCAAGGGGAGCCGCTCAAATTGTCTTCCACACCCACTTTCAGGAGGAAGGGAATCAAAAAGACCTTCATGCAACAACCAATAGATAATAGACAAAAGAGCTGAAGTTAAGATTTAGTTAGTGCATTATGGATAAAAGCGTTTGTTACACAAAATTCTAAGAGAACTCCAGTACCCCTAACTCTTACATAATCCCTGCTACTTTGAATGTGGTTTAAATCCATCTATCAACCCAAGGATTTTGTTAAAGCAAAACATGGCAAGAGAGAGATTTCCTGGGTGGGTCCAACATAAATATATGAACCCCTTGAATCCGAATCTAAGGATCTGAGGTTTAGAAAGTCAGATGTGAAGCAGGAAGGAAATCCCACTATATATTGCAACTTTTAAAAGGGCTGCTGCCACTTTGAATGTTACATTTTTCATGTGCTAGACCATGGATGGCAGCAGATCAGAGTCCATATATTTAAAAAAGTCCTGTCAGCAGCCTCAAGGATTTACCTAGTCAGCTCCAGGGATACGAAAACCAATAGGGTAAGATATATGGTGGGTGTTAGCTCTTCTGGGTGGAAATCTGATGCAAAAGCTCTAAAGTTCTGATTCTGAGGGGCAACTTTGCTAAGTCACCCACCTACATGTTCGGAATAAAGTTCATTACTGATTTCCCTCTCCCTTGGCGATAGAGTCCTTGTCCTTCACTGCCCCCTCGCAGCTGGGTGACTCAGAGGACTTTGCCTATGCTCTTGGTTTCCTTCTCTGTAAATGAAGTGAGAACATGGTCCAGGGATGGCTGGTTCATGCTGTCACAGTGGTCAGGACTCTGACCGTAGAATGCCATGCTACTGAAGCATTACCTGTCACGCGTGTGTTTATTGCACATAAATGTACCTCCCTTCCTATCATGGGCTTCAGGGCTGCTCCCATCCACGCCAACAGATCTGTGAGCCAGCCCTCGTTCTCAGGACTCTTAGGGGTGCTTCAGCTGGTCTGAACATTGGAATCTATCGCCAGGGAGACTTTTTCTATTGCTAATGTCTGGTCCCATCTCACCCTTGCGGTTCTGATTTTGTTGGTCTGGGTGCACAGTGGTCACTGGGATTCTTGGTCTCAGCCTGGGTGACTTCAATATGCAGCCAAGCTTGAGACTACATGGAATCCAGCTGGTGGTACTGTCGGGGGCTGTGAAATGACCAGGCCATGATGGCTGGCCACACCGGATCCAGAATCTTGACTTCATCAGTGCCTGCACAATCCATTGGAAACCATGGAGGGAGAGAGGATATCACTGAGGAGGTATGAAGAGATGACAAAATGGAACCCAGAACCCAGTCCTGAGGCTGGACCTGCGTGTCCAGAGAGAGGACAGAGGCCATGGCCTTCATGGTGCAGAGCTTCCTGCAAAGGAGCAAGAGGCCAGGACCATCCCGGTAGGTTTTGTGTGACGACTCCCCAGACTGGCGGTCCACCTGGTCCTCTGCTTCCTTCCTCCTCTGAAGAACCCTTTCCCTGGCATGCTCCAGGGCTGTTTAACAACCCCGTGTCCTTTTTATCCTCGTTCAGGTTCAGAATGCAGACGGGTGTTCTTGAAGCAGTTAAAATGTAAAGTTGATATTTAGCGGCCTCAGTAATAAAACAAAATCTAAAAAAAATGTCCCCAACACTTTAAACAAGAAAAAGCAGGTGCTTTCCCAGGCCCAGCCTCCAAATTCTCCATGACCTAAAATATTCTGGAATCTTTTTTGTATTTATGGCATGGGAAGTGTTGGTTTGTTTGTTTGTTTGTTTCAGATGCTGTGTTCTCAAAGTCATTCTTTATCTTTTCTGATGATACGTTGCAAACACAAGTCCTACAAACAGGTGAAGCAGGCTGATTATTCAAGTTGGCACCTGCTTTGATTCCTACTGTGGCCTCTCCACTGAGATCCTGATTTAAATGTACAGACACAAATGCTGATTTTGTACCAGGTATTTTAACTTAGCGATCCATCATGCAACAGTTACTGCTGATGCCCATCAGTGTGAAGAAACCCTTCCTGTTCTCTGCCGTCACTCCAAAGAGACTCCAGGGCACCCAGGAGCTGAGGAGCTGGCACTGACTCCCAGGAGCTGACCTCCACCTCCTCCTTCCAGAGCCGGCCAAGTGACATTCCTCTCTCTGCCTTCAGAAAGTGTGATTAAGATTTTGGCCGCCAGCAGTGCAACTGCTTCCAGCAGCTTTGTCTGCCACTGGGTCCATTTCTCTGTGCCAAAGATCCTGAAACAAAGGAACTGCAGATGTGTCTAAAAAGTCCTCCCAGTTCTCCAGGCCTGAGCAACACATTCAGGAGTGTAGGCTGAGGTACCATGAAAATATTGCATGGCTGGTGGAGAGAAAACTATGTATATGAAGGCTGTCCCTTCATAGCATTTGCTGCTGTGGAGGCTTTTTTCCTGTATGTATTTTTCTCCCTGCAATGTAAACTCCCTGAGAGCAAGGAATCTGTTTCCTGCTGTTTCCCAAGAGCATAACATAGTGTGCAACATGACAGATACTCAATAGATGTTTGAGATATGGGAGAAGGGGTAGGGAAGAAGGGAAGAAGGGAGGGAGGGAGGAAGGGGCAAGCCACATAGAGTATGGAATTAGAAAATTCTAGGTTGAAATCCTTTCTGTAAGTAATTCTACCTGTGCAAAAGCCATGGCTGAGTTATTTTCTTGAGTCTTTCTCCTCACCATATACCCAACAATAGAGCTGGAGTAAAATCAGTACCGTGTGGAGGGTTACTAGCACTCTTAGGCAATCAAAACACAGAAGTTAATAATTTGCTTACATTATGAGTAATATTATTAATCATAATCAAAGTTCTAAACACTGCTAAAGTATTGACCCCTAGACAGAGATTATTGGATAAGGGACATTCACCAGTTCACCTCTGTTCATGATGCTGATGTTGGTCCCCTGTTGATTCAGAATACTCTTTTCTGGTTCCCAATGTAGTGAAAGGTTTCATCTTTGACTCTCATCGTTCCCACTTTGTTAAGCCTGATAGGGTCCCATCTTTCCTTATGGCAAAGGCATATCAGCAGTTGAGCTCATCCAGCCCCCATTTAATGGACCCTGGTCCAGGATCCTCATACCTAAGAATGAACCTCAAGTCACCCATGATAGGGATGGCCTGGCCCACCCTCTGTAACTCTAACCAGAACCTAAAGTTTCTCAGCATCTGCCCCAGTCTATTTGGCTGAGTGGTCAAAGTACAATTTTTGAAGAGTAAAACAAAATTCTCCTATGTAAGCGTGTAGGGAGATTTATTTACTTCATAAAACAGACAACCAGAGGACGGTAAAGCTGTTTCAAAGGACAATCTGAAGGACAGAGAGTTACATAAAACATAAGGAGCAGCATGCTGAAGTAAGTGTGCTAATTTAGAGACCACATTGGTTAATGTGCTGTAAGGCAATAAAATTTTTTTACGGGAAGAAATCATTTACATCTCTACCAGACAAAAATTAACATGGAACTTTGCAGAGTCTGAGTCTTAATCAATACTAAATAGTAGCTCAAACAAAAGTGTATTTCCCTAGAGAATTAAAAAATCTTTAGGAGTCAGGTAATGTTCCCATATGACATTAGAAAAATATTCCATCATCCTATTTTTATGTATAACTTTCAGATAATATTTCTGAATAATCCCCTGCAACCTAGCAGACATCACTACGGCAGTAAAAATATTGTTGTGTCCTAGGTTCCTGACCTTGTCCCCTAAAACTCACTGTCTTGAAAAGGACACCTGCCCAGATCAGTTCAGGTGTCTACCCCAGTCCAATTATCCACCGACCAAGCTTCTTTGTGTTAGCCTTTCACCATTATAACAAACTACTTGAAGTGATTAACTTATAAAGATGAAAGACTTGTTTTAGCTCACAGTTTTGGCAATTTCACTCCATAGTTATTTGACCTTACAGTTTTTGACCTGGTTGCTATGAAGCACATCATAGCAGAAGCATTTGGTGGAAGAAAACTATCCTCTCATAACCAGGATGCAAAAGAGAGAAAGAGAAAGGGACCGGGCCCTAGAATCCCCCTTGAGGGCAAACACCCAATGACCTAAAGACCTCCTACCAGGCCCTGCCTCTTAAAGAGAACTGCCTTCCTTACAGCTGTGGGGATTTAATGCCTACTTTTCTCCAGAGTTACCCAGAAGAGGAAACATTCAAGCTAAGTGACAGCCTGCACCAGGGCAGGACAGCCTACTTGCTGCTTCTTGGTGGTCACGAAAGCAGAGTGGCATCCCGCCACAGTGTGACAGAGTGAAGGAGCCCACTTAAGTGAGGATGCTGACCCTCTTCATCCCACAGGTTCACCTTGACAATCCTGTGTGGACTGGACACCAAAACTACCATTTAAAAGGTTAAAACAGATGGTATCTTTTGGAGAAGAGACCAGTGAATAGGACTTTCTAGGTCTAATTGGTTCTCTCACCATCTTCTAGAATGGCCAGCACTTTATCAGTAACCTTTTTTTCTGATTGTAACTAATGGATCTATTCTGAGTAAGGACATGTACAAATTCTTTTGTGCTTCCAGGAGGAGATGAGAAATACAAAGTATAATTATAGAATTATCATTGTCACCATTATCTCCAATCAGCACATCAGTCACAGTGATAGTTTTCCAAGAGTTTTACATGAGAAAAATGTAATCCCTGGTGCAAATAGCCACTAGTATTGCATCTAGGTCCCCTTTAGGATCATGGATGCATAATCCACAGACCCTGTGGTCCTATGCAAAGGGTAGAGAGCACCATTTCTGTTTGCTGAGTAGAAAGAAATTGAAATGGTATGAAATGAGGATAAGGCAAAGATTCCTTGTTCCTCAGACAATCAGTCAACTCAGTATCCAACACCAAACCCAATCAACTTCAGTGTTTCACCGAACACCTAGAGCCACAGAAAGAATATTCAACAAAAGGGAGAATTAATTTAGTTCCTGAAAGAGTCTCCTCATATTTAGTCAGGCATTGTTTAATCCAGGTAACTTATTTTTTCAAAGAATCTTGCCCAGTCTGATTTTGAAGCATAGAAAATACATGGCCACTTCACTCATCCTTTGGCTAGAGGTTCATCTTGGGACCAGGCTGTTTTTAGATCAGAGACAGCAGGGAGCAGGCCAAGGTAAAATGCAAAAGACTTAAGGACTTGGGGTCAGATCTGAGCTAACATCCAGATGCTGCTAATAAGCAGCTGATAAATGGTTGCTGGTGCTGCAGTCAGCACAAGGGGACAGCAATGTCACTCAAGAAGAACTTCACAGAGAAGACCTCTTCTATTCTACCCTCTTCCAAAGTTCCCTGTCCATGGTTTGAGGAAAGAATAGTATAAGGGATAAGGGAAAATAGGAACATGGGTATGAAACACTCTCGAGCCTGCAAACATGGCTCTGTATCTGTTTATCCATACCAGTAATTTGAACCTGCAGCATTTACGAGATGTGCTGTTTATCACGGTGGTTGTGCACCAAATCTGGTAGCTCTGGGGGATGGAGACAATGTCTTATTTATCTTCTCCCCCAAGTCCCTGGATTACAGTGAACAAAGAAAGATAAGAGAGGTCCCAGTGAGTAGAAATTTGAGCCATCCTGCCTGGACTCCAAGTCAGCTCTCTGGGATTAGGCCCATCTGTGTAAACCCAAACTCCTGATAAGTGCCAGGCTTCTTTGAGGCTTAGCATTTCCTGCAACCCCAGACACTCCATGAGGCTGGACACCTGCTGTGGGACCTCTAGGAGGTGAGAGAGTCCCCAAGTGAGCCTGCCTAGGGCTGCCTCTCTCCCCTCTTTACATTCAAGAATGGTCAGTTCTGGCCTGAAATATCGTGTGCTGTTCAGACAAGAGTTAATAGAGCTGTGACTTTTGGATGTGTTTTCAAAGAGGCTTATGTACCAGGCTGTGATCAGACTCCCCCAATCCCACTCCCCTAGCCTCCTCACCTCCTCCTCACCAAACTCCCTGCCCAGTCTCCATTTCTCCAGATGTAGCAGTTCCTAACCTATGGATTATAAATTCTGGTCATCTAACTGCTATGATTTCATTAAGAAAAGAGTAGTGTTTTCATTTACTTTTTCAATGAGTGCACAAAAAAAAAAAAAAAAAAAAAAATCACCACCCACTCTCCAGTAGACCGAAGCAAGAATGCTAAGAACAGCATCTATTCCATTGGTCCTTAATTTCACTCAGGAGAGCCCTCTGAGGTGGCCATAAATATCCTCATTCTTAGGTGGGAAGTGGAGACTCAAAGGGTAAAGTTTATTTCAGGCTCAAATTGCTTCAGATAGCTTATGGTCTAAGCAGCTAGTGTTTGATCCCAGGTCTAGAAAAAATAGGAAGAAAGGCGAGAGAGGAGGAACAGAACTTTTTTTCAATAAAATAGAAATTATTTATGCAACTGGCATTTGTTAAAATCCAGTTTGTGTTGATGAACATCTACTTTGAACTTGCTTTGTTTCACAGTGGATTACTTGCAAGTCATTCTAATAGGGAAAGAACCTACATCAGAAGGATGTGATTTTTGAATAAGTGTGTATGTGTTGTCTAAGCCAAATAGATTTAAAAATACAAGAACAGTAGAGGGTTTGGGGTGTAGTTCAGTAGGATCACATGTGCTTAGCATGCTCAAGACCCTGACTCCCATCCCCAGCACTAAAATACAAAACCAAAACAAAATAACCAATAGGGAAACTTGGTAACCGAAGGAAAGTAATAGGTCCTCCACCATCACCTGCCAGCTAATGACCTCTGTGTAATTTCAATGATGATTTCAAGTATTTCACTTTAAGGCAGAGTGAGTTAGGTACAAAACTTGTTCTCCCTAGTATGATTGTTACCACAATGATGACGGGGAGACTTATAATGTGTTGACTAGCCACAGTACACTACAAATCCACCTCAGGACTTCTTAGCAAGGGAAATGCACTCAACAGTCCTATTCTCCTCACTTCTTCCCTACCAGACCAGACTCTGAGCTACCCTGCTGGCTTAGTGTGAATCTATCTTTTGGTCCCCTGCCCAAGCTAAAGTATATGAACCCTGAGATTATCTTTGTAAGACTTGATACATTAATAAAAGAAGATATCAGATATTTCCCCCAACACAGGATTCAGCCCTTCTTTTAAAGAAATACTGTTCAAAATGCCTTGCACAGAATTTGTTTTATCAAGCATGTCACTAAAAGAAAATTCTGTAATCTAATGAATTTGGAAAATGCTAAACATTAGCACCCTTTTAGATGTTTTCAGTAACCATTCCACTTACGATAGACTCTGCAATATTTGCTCCATTTTTCAATGATCAGTATTAATGGTCATGAAATGAATGTTCTATAGAATGTACTTTAGGAAAACCTATTGTTCAAGACAGTACTGGAGCATGAGAGTTATGGATAATAAATCTATATATAAAATCACACCAAATATCTGAAATCATGCTGAAAATGTCCTAGAAATAGGCAAAATGATCCGCTGCAGAAATAATTTGATGCTTTTTAAATAACGACTACAGCTTACTTAGAGTTTATTATCTCATCGAACCCTGAAAACTACCTCATGAGGTAAATATAGTTCTTTTCATTAAAATATGAATAAAGACGCTAAGAAAGTTTTGGTATCTTACTCAAGCCGCCCTCCAAGGAAAAGGCAGGGTCAAAATTTGAACCTAAACTGAAAGCTCAAGCACCTAATGACATGTAATGGTTGAACATTCCTTCTGGTAGCTGATTCTCCTTTCTACTAAAGAACACCCTCTCCTTAGAGCCCAGCCAGCCCTTCAGGCTAGGAGAGCGCAAGGAACACCAATTAAATGTGGGCATCCTGGGCTTTGGCAGAGCTGAACTTGAATAACATAATGTCTTTCACAGCTTTCCCTCCCCTGGCCTATTGATGGGGTCAAGGCCCAAGCTCAGCCACTCCTGTAAGGCACCATGATGGAGGATGGTGATCCAGTCAGCAAACTCAAGGTGTGGTCTCTAGTGGGGAGCAGGGCCTGGAGATCCCAGCACACTGCTCAGAGCCGCTGCCTCCTTTAACACACTGTGGTTTGCTAATGTTTCTTTTCTCCAGACTTCCTAACTTCAAGAGAGGCTGAGCCTCAATATCCAATACATTTTTGCTGTAATTTGAATCTTAAACATTCCCTGAAGACCAGTGTGATCAAGACATGGCCCCCATGGTGGTGCAATTGGGAGGTGGCAGAGCTTTTGAGACATCTGGTTTAGTAGGACGTCAGTTCCTTGGAGACATTCCCTTGAAAGGGGTTGTGAGACTTCACTCTTCCTTTTCTCTGTATCTGCTCTCGGCACATGATGCAAGCAGTTTTGCTCCAAGATATACTCCCCATCATTGCCATCCAGCACCCCCAGCAGATGCCTTAAATCAATAGGTCTGTCTCATCAGAGCCTCTAAAACTGTGAGCCAAAATAAACCCCTTCTCCTTATAAGTTAATTGTCTCAGGTATTTCATTACAGTAATGGAAAACTGACTAGCATAGTATTGCAATAAATAAGGAGCTCCTACTATATGTCAGGAGTCATCGGAGATATCAGGACAACAAATGAATGCTACTGGAAAATTTTCTGCCCTTTCATGACTTCTTTTTAAGCTTAGGAGCAATTAATAAAAAAAATAGAGAGCATAACATAAAATCAGGTAGTAACAAGCACTGAAATAAAGTTAACTAGAGTAAGAGGTTGTAGGTTCCTGTGCAGTGCTTTGGGCAGTCAAATGTGACAAAGCTGGTGGTTCAGACAGAAAGACCTGCAGAAAATGAAGAAACAGCAAACAAAAAATATCTAAAGTAAGCCATGGGACCCTTCTCAATCTCTACTTGTGCTTTTGGCCTGGTGTCTGGCTCAGCCCTGCCACCTGAGAGGCTGGCATAGCCTGGCACCAACATGGGGCAGAGGAGAGCTGCATCTGGGGATAGTAAGGAGATGACTGTGCATAACTGTTCCCTGACTCATGGTTTACCTGTTTGGGAGTGAGGCAGGGCAAATCAAAAGGGTTTGTTTTACCATGAAAGTCACAGTTCAGGCTGAGCTCCATTTGCTCTTTTACCTCCTGCAGTGTTGATAGCATCTGCACTCCCTTCTCCTCTTGGTTGGGTTGGTCTTGGAGTCAGGCTACTTTGTCTTGAGGCCTAATGGTACCCTCACTGGCTTGGTCACTTGAGCAAGTTCCTCAACCTCTCTGTACTTTCAACCCTCAGCTACGAAATGAAAAAGGATAGTGAGAGTATCTACTCTATTGGGATGTTTTGAAGGTGTATCAGGTAATATGCTATGTACTCCCAAGTCCTCATATAATATTGATGGGGCTGAGTTATTGGTTTGTTATTGGTTTGTTGTCTGGCAACG
Source organism: Dasyprocta punctata (assembly GCA_004363535.1). Lineage (NCBI taxonomy): Eukaryota > Metazoa > Chordata > Mammalia > Rodentia > Dasyproctidae > Dasyprocta > Dasyprocta punctata. The sequence continues at coordinate 76,838 of RJWM01001923.1, read as the reverse complement.
TGACTGCTACACTCACCCATGGGTGGAGCTGAGATAATGTAAAGGAAGGTGGGTCTTCCTCTTCTGCTTTCTTCCTGTCTCTCTCGCCAGTGCAACTTGCTGCTCAAGGCTGCCATGAAAGGCAGCCCTGCCCCGCCACGCTGCATTGGAGCCAACTTAAGTATGGACTGAAACTCCTGAGAAACTGTAAGAATAAACCTTTCCTTCCCTAATTTTGGGTGTCAGGTATTTTGTCTCAGCAAGGAGCGAAAAGTAACCAAGACAGAAGGCTAAATGTACTAATATGTATAAGACATTTAGAAGCAGTACCTGGTAGCTAAAAAGCTCTCAATACTGGACTTAACTCCTATTAATGGATTATTCATTTGTCTGCCCTGCTCGGTGGTATCTCTCTGTCACTGTTTCTGGAGCAGTGGACCTCTTTATCTCTCTCTAGAATGTCCTTCAGTATTCTTTGTAGGGTTGGCTTGGTTGTCATAAATTCTTTTAGTTGTTCTTTGTCATGGAAGTATCTTGTTTCTCCGTTGATTTTAAAAGATAATTTTGCAGGGTACATCAGTCTGGGTTGAAAGTTATTTTCCTTCAGGGCTTGAAGTCCAGTATTGTTTTCAATGAGCTGTTTAGTTTAATCCTATTCTACCTCGACCGGCCTAATTTTTTTCATACATGTTGACAAAGACAGCTATCTTAAAGATAACAAAGTTTATAAGGGTAGCCTTCAATGATATGTGATCACTTAGCTTCAAAACCAGGTATTACTTTCGCTGTTCTGTTCTAAGGGATTTTAACTTATCTTGGTGTGTTTGTGTTACAGCAGATGATATAGGCAACTGCCTTAAAGCTAATATGAGGCATTATAGAAATCAACATTGCATTACTATGTATTGCCTCCATTACCTTATTTGTTATTTGTCTTATTCAATACTATTTCGTTCGACTCTACTTGGCCAATTGGTAAGGGCATTTAGTTTGAAGACAATAAGAGATATTACAAGGGGACCCGAGGAAGGAAGCTATGGAAAAAAGACATAGTTTTA